>JANIIA010000008.1:16063631-16073828 GCA_027478495.1 Erythroxylum alaternifolium | reverse complement strand
ATATATTTCAAATAAAATTTGATTTAATAATTAAAAATATATAAAATAAATATTGGCTTAATAAATTTTAAATTATTTATTTTTAAAAATTAAATATTTTTGTTAATACTTTATTAATAAATATGATATAAAATATTAAAATAAAAATTTTATTTTAAATTTATATTTAATTTATAATTATTATTAGTAATAAAATATTTATTTTATTTTAAAAATAAAAATTAAAAAATTACAATAAAGGTTTAACTAAATTACAAATTAAAAAATATTTGGAAAAAAGAAAAGGAAGGAGGAGGGAAGGGGTGGCAGGAGGGGGGGTAAAAAATTTTGAAAAATTTACATTTTAGTCCCTATATTTTTCAAAATTTCCGATACTGACCAGTGTTTATAATACAGTCGGTACCGACCAGTATTTAAACCCAGTATCGAAAACTAATATTTCGTACTGTTTTTCGGTTGGTACGGTACGGATTCCTATCCCATGAGTAAAATACTTTTTTTTCTTTCAACTCATTCTTTGTGTGATCCATCAGATTCTTAAATACGTTGACAATAAATATAAATTATAATATTAATTATATTTAAGATTAAATAAATTAATTTATTTTTAGTTTTTTAATTAAAAAATTTATATCTATTGGTCAAGATTGACATCTAACAACGCATCATAACTATCGAATTAGGAATGTCAAAATAGTTTTAACTAACCTTTTTGTGTATAATTTTTTTCATATAATTCAATCATTTCATCATAAAATATTCCGATTAGACGAAATATGAAAATAATGTTTACTTTATTTGAGTCTAGTTATGATACTTCTCCACTATTAACAATTGATTTTATTAAAAATATTTGTAAACTATTTTATAAAATGTCATCCCACCTTGATTAATGATTTCTTGAATCAATATTAATCGAGAATAATAGAATATTTTCTTTAATCACTTCAAGGTGATAAATCTTATATTAATCATTTATCCATCTCCATATAATTAATGATAGTTCTAATGACTACTAATTGAGCCCTTAACTAGAATATGTCATAATTAGTATCAAAACATAACAATTTCTATGCGAGATACTTTGAAAATCTCAAGTTAAAGGATCGCCTTTACAATCACCACAATGCGAATTCCCATAATTATACAAATAATATTCCAAATGAAATTCTCATATGTGATTAGTTTAGTGAAATTGTTCTATAATAAACACACAAATTTGTTTAATATCACCATACTTTAGTCTATCAAATTGATTATTTCCTTCATAATGAAAAAACACATGCTAGTCTTTTTACACAATGTCTAGTCTCAATAGAACAATTACTAGGAATAATTTAAGGATGATATATAAATGTAATATGAATTTTATAATTATGATCTCATTATAATTTCACATGCAATATACATTTATCCAATATACTTATATTAACTTGGTCCTTTTTTGGTTTGTTACTCTCCAACTGCTCCTGCTTATGGTTTGATAACTGGTTACTCTCTTCCTAAAACTTAGGGAAACTATGGCTAAAGAAATGAAACTCATCATTGGGGATAGATCATAAATAATCTTATGGTTTGATAACTAGTTAGACTAAGGGCCCTATGTCTTCACCCCTTATTCCCCTCTATGCATTTTCTCTTTACTAATGCCAAATCCAAGGTGCTGATTAGAAGAATTAATGGATGAACCCCTATTGAGGACTGGCCACCATTTTAAATTACTTCGCTAATTAGACTTATAATTTATTTAGGAATGATAGGGTGATTTGTCTTAAAAGTTCCTCCAAAAACTTTTCCAAAAATATTTTATACCCTTATTCAACCACCTAGCCCAAGAGATAAATCAATGCAAGGTAGTTTGGTTCAAGGGCTATGTGCATAAATTCTTCATTATTTTGTGGATGGTCTTTAAAAATAGGTTATCCACACTATAAAAATCCCCTGTATTGATTCCTCTACCTACATCCTATGTCAAGTTACATTAGAGACTATGGATCATCTCCTGTTCACTTACCTTTACTCAATCTCAATATGGAGCATGCTACTTGACAAATACAACCTTCTATATACTCCTACTTGATTAAGTGATGCAACTCAATGGATAGATTCTGTTAGGTTCTTAAATGCTAGTGACTTCAACTATTTAAATTATGTTTTAGTTGGGGTATCTGTGAACTATGGGGTAAAAGGAATGACATAAAATTCCTAAATGAAAAATAGGAAACACATAACCTGTATAGCCTCACGAACAACAAACTGAAGGAATTGATGATCCTAAAAAAATATGAGTACCATATACGGTCTAACATATATAAGCGAAAGTGGAATCTCCTATAAGACAGCCAATATTCAAAATAGTTGCAGCTAATACTTATAATAATTCAAAGAGAAGGAAATATATCTTAAGAAGATCAATCAAGGATGAAGTCCCCCTTACCTATTTGGATATGTGCATAACCCCCCTATAAGCCTAGAACCCAGCTAGATAACTATTAATCCCCCATAATTGCTACATATAAGGAGCAACAAGTGCATTAGCAGAAGTAGAAAGAAGATGCTGATATATTTTACCATTATTAGGGACATGCAAGTTGGTATTCCTCTAAATCATACCTACCTTCTACACTTGTCTAATTCCCCACTCGATAAGGACTTATTTGAGCTCTCTTCTCAATCAATTAGAGTTTAGTAAGAACATGTCCCCCTAATATTGTGTGCTAGATAGTCTGTATGCCTATTCCAAACTTTTTTAAATTTTTTTAGGGCCTTAATCATTTTAATATCAATTTATTTGCATTTTTGAAAATATCTCTTTATTTTTGTTAATATTATGTTTATATATTTATATAAATAATAACCATAATTAATATAAGAAAAAGATCTTTTAATTCTTATACAGATATAAAATAAAAAATAATACAAAGAACTTAAAACGTTATAACTTATTATGTCAAACGTGAAAACATTGTATAGCAAGAATCATATAGGTCCATAAGTATAACCCTAAAAGTTCGTGTCAAAGAACACAAAAAAGTAGGAGTGAAACCTAAAAAAGAACACTTACAATTAAACTTTTTATTTTAACATATATATCAAATATAAGTTAAACCAAAAGAAAGAGAAAAATAAAAAAACTGAAAATTCATTTAATGACATATCTGCTCAAATTACATGGCTCTAACTTTCTTTTGGTACTAAGTCTTTATTATTAAAAGGAGTCTCATCATCTAAACTATTCAAACTCATTACACCATATGATATGTCAATACTTTCTCATCTAAAATTATCTCCTAAGTCATTCTTATTTATAAAACTTGGTTTCTCAAAAACCTAATCCCCTAAAAGATTGATATGATCAAGGTAATTGAATCTATAGAACTATTTGTTCTAATAAGATTTATAATAAACAATAAAATTAAATTATTAAAATTTTATGAGAAATTATATTCAACTTAATAATGGTAATAACATAACTTTCTCGAAGCTCAATTTATATTAAAAAATCAAATCATTTAATCTTTTATATTTCAATATATTTCTTTTTTTAGAATTGATGAATTCAAATGTGCTATAATTCTTTTCATACCCAATTGCGGTTATACATTGACTAGGAATTTTAATTGCAAACCTTTGCAATTCTAAAATACTACTTTCAAATTGGTCCCACTAAGTAACTATAAGACAACAAAAATAATTTTATAAACAAAATAAAGTAATAATTAATTTTAAAAAAAGTAATAGAAGTGAAGAAGTGCATACTTGGATTAAGTTTGTCTTTTTGTCGTATTGTAATGCGCTTCCCAAAATCACCACACATATCCTTGTATGCCTCTATTTGGAGCTATAGAGATCTTACATCTTCACACGTAAAACAAAATTTTTTGAAAAGTAAATAATAATATAATTTAAAATAGCTCAATGTGAGCTAAATATATGAAAGGAAATTTGTGTTTAAAGCAACAGTAGGATTATGCTACACTAATAATGCTTGAGTTCATAATTGGTCACAACTTTTGAATTCAACAATAGCTTGTTGCATCCTTTACCTTGAGAGCCAATTAGGGCTTATTGACCTATCTATGTTCCTTATAATTGCAACTTACCTAATCTTATTCAGGAGCTTTTGACAGATGATGGTAGGGTAGTTGTTATCACCCATAAATATCTTGTTGTTTCTTTCAAGACATGTAGTATGAACAATAGCTCTAAATGTAATTCTAAACTCGATAAGCTCTTGATTGACTATATGTTAGCTCCTTAATGCTTAGTAATTAATGTTATGATGCATTTAAGATATTTATTTTGGTTTATATTTTATTTTAGGTATAAATGGAGGAAGAAGAACCAAAATGAGCTAAAAAATATTTTTGATGCCATTCTATTGATGTTGAATATTATTTGCCTTTGTGTAAGCAAAGAAGATGAGTTAGGGTGAAAACGTGACATAGAGTGCAAGAAATGAAATTATTGTAACTTATAAGTCACTAGAAGTGTGTAGGAGCTCGAAGATAACATTTCAGTCACCTCTACAGCCTACAGGGGCCTATGTAGTGTAGCTACACAGTTTTGTAGCTATTGTAAATGTTTATGTTCACAATTTTTGAAATTTTTATATACATGGTCACTTATCGCCTTTGTAGCTAATTGTGTATTGTGACATAAACCTAATTTTAAGTATAAAAGGGCATTTAAGAGGTAAAAATGAGGGATGAAGCACTAGAGATGAAGACAAGAGGTAGATTCCATTCCTTTTAGGGAGCTAGCAGGAGTTAAACTTCATCTTTCTAGTTCAAAGGGGATATCGAGGCTAATGAATATGTTTAGGCACTGATTAACCTAATGATTTTGTTCTTAACTCTCTTTTATAATTAACTATGTTATTCTATAATTAATGTTTTGGGATTTATGTATCAATGATTTAAATTCTTTGAATAGATTATTCATGTATGAACTTATTACCAGAATCTAGATTGTAATACATAATCCTTGTAACTCTGATTCACTGATATTAAACTAATGGTCATGCATCATTAAGGACAACATACCACAAATGACCCAAGCTTATGTGATTGTTGCCTATGTTAACATGTTTTCCTATTCTATAATGTGGTTGTCATACCAAATCTAGAAAGTTTATTTTAGATTGTATGATAGCTAAACCTAATTAAATAACTTGTTTTAATTAGATACAACTTAAGAGAAAATTGAGATTAACATAACTTATTGTTAATCTTCGATTAATAATTTTAAAGAGAGGTACAAGAATAATATGACGATTGATTGTGCACGTTCTTATGAAAGATGATATTCAACCCGTGAATCGGATTCGAAACCTATTGATTAGTTCTAACAATTTTGTACTATTTGATTTGTTTTAACCTTAATAGTTTAATTTTACTTTATTTTGTTAATTGAATTCAACTAAACCCCCTCCTTTAACAAATCAATAAAAATTGGTTTATTTTTTAAAAAGTTAAATACACACTCTCTATGGTTAGAATCCTTACTCAACACCACTACTAATTTAGCTGTGTAAAGTTAGGTTTTATTTTTTAGTGTGTATGATACGCATTAAGAATTTTGACGTTATTACTGCAGAGTGAAGTGATTTAGATTTTTTCTTTTGATATTAATTGGCATTTTGTTAATTGGTTTCTATATTTATTTATGAAATTTTCATATTATGCTATTGTTTGTGTATAATATTATGAATTTTTAAATATTTTTAAGACCTTGTAAAATTTGATCCTAAAACTAAAAGGAGATTGCAAAGGTTGTATAGGGAAAACAAAGCAACTATAGGAATAAAACAAAGAACCAATTTCAAAGAAGCTATAACCAATCCAAGAACTCTAAGAGAGTTGACCGCCCTAGATTTGAGTTAAAAGCCTTTATGCATTAATTTTACAAATTTTGTTGAACATATTACTTTTGAGCTTAAGTCTTGATTGATACATCTTTTGCCTAGTTTTTATAGTCTTATAGGTGAGGATGCTCAAAAGCATGTCAAAGAGCTCAATGTGATCTGTTTTAGTATGAAACCTCCAGGGGTGATAGAAGAGCATATTATGTCAAGGGTTCTTTCATTTTCATTAAAAGATGCAACAAAAAGATTGTCTTTTTGATTTGCTTATAGGGAGTGAGAGCACATGAATCGAAATTAAGAGGCTATTTTTGGAGAAGTACTTTCTAGCTTTAAAGACAATCAATATACGGAAAGATATTTGTGGGATAAAGCAATAATATGAAGAATCCCTTTACAAGTATTAGGAATGCTTCAAGAAGTTATAGGTCAACTGCCCACATTATAACATCACATAACAACTCCTTATCCAATAATTTTATGATGGATTATTGCCTATGGATAGGATCTTAGTGGACACATCAAGTGGTGGAGCACTATGTAAAAAGACTCTTGTGGACTCTATAACTTTAATCAAGCATATGGCAGTAAACAATCAACAATTTAACATTTGCAATAAAGTTCATCAGGAAAATGAGGTAAAAAATTCATCCATAGAACATCATTTCCATAAACTAACATCCTTTATTATACAAATTGTTGTAGGGCAGGCACATATAAAGGCCTATGGGATATGTACAAAAATGAACCATTAAATAGATAGGTGTCTAACTCTGTAAGATAGAAACATGTAATAGGTCAATGTTGTAGGGGAAATTTTTTCCCATCAATACAACCCATATTGTAGGTTGGAGGGATCACCTGAACCTGAGTTATTGAGAGAATAAGCAGCCGAACTAATTCCTAGATAGGCCGTAGGGTGCACATTAATTTCAAACTAGACCATAAGCCTCCTCCTCTACATCAAGTACATCACTTGAAGATATGGTTAAGTGTCTTGCCATTAACACTTTGCAATTCCATCAAGATGTAAAGCAGTTTTAGAAAGAGATAAGATCTCAATTCCAAAAGACTAGGACTAGCATCTAGAATTTAAATAAATAGATGAACCAAATGACAATGACTGTCATTCATTTAAAAGCCTAAAAACGAGGAAAACTGCTATCATAACTTGAGATAAATATTAAGAATGTTAGTGCAATCACCTTAAGGAGTGGTGGGAAGCTTAAAGATCCTGAGATGACTACACAAAGGATGGCTAGTAAAGAAGAAACTGAGAAAGAGCTTAAAGGAGAAAGGGATATATCATCTAGCTCAAAGATAAATGTTGAATCCTTAATTATTGTTAAGTCTAAACCTCCACCTTTTCTTAGCAGGTTAGCAAAGTCAAACAAGAAGGATAAGGATAAAGAGATTTGGAAGACTTTTCAAAAGGTTAAGGTGAATATAACACTATTAGATTTAGAATCTGTCCCATCATGATGTCCACATTCCTACTATTATGGTACGGCCAGTACCATTAATCATTTATGATCAAACTACTAACCTTGGCATCCTAGCTCACCACCAGCTTTAGGTTTTGTAACTCATTTATTTTGTAAAAAGGTCCTTTTGTGTGTCAGTTATCAAACCAAAACGTTGTATTTTTCCCATTCTTAATCTTATTGACAATCAGATTCTGTATCCACTGTCTTGTCTTCAGGATTTGTTTAAAGTTCTAAGTCATATTCTGTTTAATCTCTAACTTCCAAATGCTGCTCTTTTTAATGTAAATATTATAGGTCAACTTCACCCAGAGATCATCCTTCTTATCGATAACCTCCACAAATTATTGGTCTAACTTACTATATTCAATAATCTTATTGAGCATATATCCAAGCCCCCTTGATCTTTTGACTCTTGCTGTATTATTTCCCTTAATTAATCCCTCCTACAAAAACTTCTTAGTTTTTATCAATCTCCTTTAACACACTCTTTGTTAGTGATATGTAGTTGATCTAATAGCTTGCTAAATTGCTCAGGATTGTCTGGACCAATTGTAATCTTTCCCCATAACTTAGAAACTTATTACACCAATGATTGATTCTACCATCAAAGGAGTCCATTAATGGTCTACATTCAGCAGCTGTGACTCTTTTTTATGAAATTTGAACCTTTAGGTACTTTATAAAAAGATTTCCATATTACAACCCCTTCTCTATAACTTTAGAAACAACTTCACTATTAGCATTTGAAGATAGGTAAAAGCAGCTCTTACTCAAATTGCTTTTCAAACCTGATATAACTTTAAAGTTCTCCATTGATTGCATGAGTACTTTGATTAAATGTTTTTCATCCCTACAAAAAAAGTAACAAATTGTCTACAAAACTTAGATGTGTAACTTTGTTATCTCTGCATTTATGTTGATACTAAAAATCTGAGCAATTTTCCAAATTTCTTGCAATAGCGATTGATAGGATCTCCATGCATAACACAAATAGTAATGGGTATATGGGATCCCTTTGTCTCAACCCCCTCTTGGCTTTTATCAACTTGGTAAGTTCCCTATTTACCAAGATGGATAGAGATGCTATTGAGACACATGTTTCTATCCATTTCTCCAACAAGGGAGGATAGTCTGCTGCATTTAAAATACAAAACATGAAATTTCAATTAATTGAATCATAAGCCTTTTTCAGGTTGATCTTTATAGTGTAGTTCTTCACTTTAGTCTCAGTGTTATAACTTTTAAGATTGTCTTTGTTCACTACAGAGGGTATTAGTTTGTTCTTATTTTTACTATTTGATTATCTTCATATATGGTTTAATCGTTTTTAACGTAGCAGGACTATTTGAAAATACTGTTAACTTCTGCTAAGCTACTATTTTCGAGGTTTAACCTAAGGAGTGTTTGATATTTTAATGCTCTAAATTTTTAGGCTACAATTCTTGGTTGTTGACCTAATGAGCTTTCTTGTTTTTTACTATGAAATCTTTATCCAAGAGGCTATTTTCACTACTTTACAACTTATTTCAAATTTTTTAATACTCTGTCTTTTTCTTAAGTCATAGTTCATCATTTTATAGACCTAGTGAATTTCCTTTTTTTGCTCTAAGTTTTATCTAGGTTGGCATTTTTTTTACATTTTTCTCTTAATGATCTTTGAGTTGGAATTTCAAGCTATTGTTTCTTAGCTTTGCCCCTAAAAGGAAACTTCCTCACTTTTTTCCTGTTCTTTTTGTTTTTTATCCTTTTTTATCTTACTTTCATTTTTTTGCTGCTCTGCCCCTAAAAGGAAACTTCCTCACCTTTTTCCTATTCTTTTCTTTTTTTTATCCTTTTTTATCTTACTTTCATTTTTCTTCTCTTTTTGATGAAATAATCAAATTTAAATTTTGAAATGCCAAAGTTATATTAATTTTTTAAAATTAGCATAACATACATTTAGAAAAAAGTCAACAAATTTATTAATATAGTTTGAGAAAACCTTTTCTTTGTTTTTTTTGGTCAAAGCCAATGAGACAATTAACATAATCAATGTCTTTATTTGAAATTAAGAGTGTTTTTGGTTAAATTTATGTTCTTTGGTGTTACAATAAACATCTTCTAATTTGCTTTTCCATAATGAATCAACACTGATTTAATCATGTGGGACTACCATTTAGAAGAAGTTATAGAAGTATAAACATTAGAAAATAGGAGAAATTCATGACCAGTCTCCATAAGGTTATATGGTAACTTATTTAAGGCTCCAGTGAAAGCCTCCTTAGGAAGCTCTTAAGAGTTTGATAGCTCTTGATCATTTATCCCTATATGTTCTAAATAATCATCTCTCTTAAACTTCTTACTAGTGGGTCTTAAGGCTTTCCCTTATTATAGAAAGGCAAGTCTCTATTGATATGTTACCTTTATGTTATACTTAACTAGGTTGTCTTTGTCTTGTAATCTGGGTAGAGGTATCTGTTCTAGTATTCTTGCTTTAAATCCACACTTACTCTTAACAGAGTATACCTAACTCTTCTTCTTGAGGCAGTAGCCTCATCCATGTATAATGGTCTGCCTATATAAATCACAAGATGGCTTAAGCCCTTAGTAGACTAATATTCAAAGTAATTTGACAAAAATAAACCTATATAGCAATTGTTTTTTCTTAACCTCTTCCAATTTCATCCATAGTTTTCACATTTGAAGAAAAATAGGTAAGCCATTATAGTGCTAAGGGCCAACATCAATTACCTCAAAAGCACTACTCCTTTAGTTATCCTTAGGTGTGATCTATAGGTGGAGTAGTTAGATTTAAGAAAATGGTTTTCATGGAATGAAAGGTGATATAAATGGTGGATGATTAGGTTA
>JANIIA010000008.1:16019840-16041273 GCA_027478495.1 Erythroxylum alaternifolium | reverse complement strand
ACCCCGTAAGGCCAACGGGAGTATACCTACAGCATACAAGTGAAGGATAGAGGTCGGGATCAGTTCGCGTCTGCATTAGTGTTTTCTTATTTCTATATAAAATTGTGTATTATGAACTTTTGTACAAATGATTCTGTCATTTATAAAGTAAAACTGACTTAAGTGCTTTCTATTTGTGGAAGGGCACGAATGACTATTGAAAATTTGCGCTAATTGAAAATGACGATGAATGAATATGGGGCCAATTTGAGTATGTATTCCGCATCTTATGTTATAAAAAAAATTTATACCGACTTTTGAACGATTGAGTGCATTAGCACGCCACCCTCGCGGGGCATAAACTTGGATATCATCAAAGATGTCAGGTTCGGGTCTTGCGGGAGTGGAGTGCTACATAATTAACCAAATTTCATGAAATTTATTACCTCAGAAAATTGAGACATAGGGGAATGAAATTAATTTATAAGATTGTAGGCCAATATGGGAAGTAAAAGAAGAAAAAGGACCAATATGCAATTTTTCTAAATTTAACAATGGACCAATTGGATTAAGGCTTGTGTGACCAATAATAATAAAGCATGTGTGTCCAATAGGAATTAAGCATATGTGTGAGTCTTAAAAGTTTTGTAATGGGGATATAGAGAGGGAAGATGCATGACATGTTGGGGGTTCTAAGTTTAGATATTTCTCCTCTCTATTTCGCCTTCTTCATCCCATCTTTTTTCATGTAAGAAATCAAGTCAATCTTAGGTGGAAATCAAGTTGGTCGGTCAAGCAAAGCTAAAGAGAAAGGAAAGGAAATGTAATAGAAGACCTACTTTGTCAATTTTGAGGTTTAGTACTACACTTAGCCTAATTTCTCTTTATGTCTATGTTTGAATGGTTGTAAAGATTCATTTGGATGTCGAATGGTTTCTGGGATGATGCTTTCGTGCTATTTTAGTGTTATCTTGCATAGAATTGGTTGAATATGACAAAAGAGTAATGTGTAGTGGAATTCTGTCTAGGGTTTATTTGAGTCAGCCACATTGTTTGAGTCGTAAATCATGCTACAAACCTCTAAATTGTATGATTTTAGTTGTATGTGGAACATAACACATAGAGATAAATATCTCTGGAAGGGACTCTAACTTAATTCTGGCGTTATAACTTTGGAATTTGAGATTAAAAAGGGTGACTTGATGTTGTCCTTATTTTGGAGTAGCTTATGATATTTTGCCTATATCTCATGATTTAGATGTACAAATGGTCTGATTGTAAGTGCTATAGTAACTATAGATATAGAGGAAAAGCTATCTAGAAGACCTCGAAACCCAGTTCTAACTTTTCCTATAAGGATATTCAGGAACAAGGAGCGATATGAATGGAGAGAGTGTCTGTTATGACCGTGGCATTGTTTTTGTTTCCTCTTTCTACCGTATCTTATTTGAAAGTTTATGAACCTGTATGAAAATTTTCAAACACCTAGAAATAAATGAAATGGGACTTACCACATGTGAATTGGGAGACTGAACATTGGATTATAATATTGACCATAATGCATTCTAAAGAAAATTTATATGTATATAAATGATTTGTATGCATATTCATTACTCATATGTGTATAGTATGATTATACAAGCCTGATTTTGATATCCTTATATTAGTGGTAAGCCATGAAATGCATATATAAATGCAAATATAGATTTTATGACTTGAAATGTATATCATATGATTTGTTAATATATGAATTGTGAACTTTGAAAATGGTTAAAGGAAATGTTATAGTGCCTGCTCTATTGTCTTGGTTGGATAGATAGGCATCCCTATAGGGTTACAATGCAGTTGCAATAGTTTGACACAATCGATGTCCATAGTTCGATGCCTTCAGGTATCCATAGTTCGATGCCTTCAGGTTTCCACAGTTTGATACCTTTAGGTATCTACAGTTCTATACCTTCAAGTATCCACAAAACCCATTATCCACACCCACAAAAAATGTGCAAGCCTAATACAGAAAGTAAAGTAAAGAGATATAAATAAGAAATATAGTATGACAACATAAATAATCAGTATATGAGTGATAATTGGCATTTGTATTGAAAATTTGTATCATTGAGTGTTAAATATCAATGTTTGAGTTTTAAACCTGAATTTATGGTATATGAAAAAATATTGAAGCATGTTTGCATTATTTGTTTGATTAAGTATGCCATCATTATTTATATTTGTACGATGTTCATGAATGTGTACTTGGCAGATGAATGCTGTAAGTGGTCATCCAAACTAAGTGTTTCCCCACTAAGTTTAACATGAGTGTTAATCTGTGTAGGTCCAAGTCACATCTGCAAGGACCAAGGCCAACTGATAGAAGAAAAAGTACTTATGGAAGGCAATTTTAGTTAAAGATGATTGTACATATAATGGTTAAAGGAAATTGCATGTTTTCTTTTAGATTATCATGTAAACGTAAAAATGTTTTACTACTATTAAATGATAATGTTAAGCATTGGGGAGTTTTGTAATGTGCATATGTATAGCATTGAACCAAAATGCATGTCTTGAATGTGTGTACAAGAAATTGGTTGCCTTATGTGTGGATGGTTGTAGGTTCCATATAGGGGGTGTTACATTTTGTGGTATTAGAGCTTGACGTAGGTGGTTTTAACTAATAAGAGTCTAGTAATGAGTGATAGGGTTTGGTTTTATGTTGGCCTAATCCAGATGTCCCTATTTTCTTATAGATAGTAGAGAAGGAAAGATCTCGTGATGCTTAGGAGGAGTTAGCTGATAGTGTGGTAGGGGGAGATCTATCAGTTTTGGGTCCTCCTGAGCCATTTAGAGGTGAAGTATCAGTACCATCAGTACCTAGGGAGATGTTTGTAAAGCTTTCACATAACATGCTAAGATTGATGGACAGAGTGAAGGTGCCTAAAGCTCTCATAGAAGCTTTGAGAAAGTACGGGGAAGAAGAATTTATGGGCATGACTCTAGAAGAATCAAATAAAGAAGAATACTGGTTAGAGCAGACACAGAGGATTCTGGATGAGATCAGGTGTCCACCTAAAGAAATGGGTGTTATCTCTCTTTTATTAGTGCCAGCCTATGATTGGTGGAATTAGTCCTACTTCATCCTCAACTACCTAACCCTCTGACTTAAGAATCCAAGAGTTTAAGAAGAAATATGCCACAAAAGCTTATAAAGCTTCTCAATGGAAGCAGTTCTTGAATTTAAGACAAAGAAACCTATCTGTGGTTGAGTATGAAAAGGAGTTCAGCTGGCTCAGTAGGTATGCTTCGGAGCCAATTATTTCAGATGCCTTTTGATGTTTACAAGGCTTGAGACATATTAGAACATCCCAGGGGAGCAGAGGGGCATCCAATTCACCTATGACATCTAAAGGAAGGGGTAGAGAAAGTGGTGGACCAAGCCAATCTAGGGCCATTCTGAGTACAACATCTAAATCTGTTGATCATCCTATAGCATCAATAGGTCAAGCACGGACATATGCTATAAAGGCTCGTAAGGAATAGGACACACCAGTAGTCATAGTTGGTATTTTCTCTCTCTTTAATCTTAGTAAGCATGCATTAATAGATCCCAATTCCACTCATTCATACATTTGCACTGGGGGAGTGAGTGATAAGATGTTATCAGTAGATCGACTAGCCTATGATATAATGTGACTAGTCGGTTGGGCCATAGTATATATGTGAATAAAATGTATAGAGACTACCCTATTATGATCCAAGGGAAACAATTTGTCGCTGATCTAATAGAACTACCTTTCCATGAATTTGACTTGATCTTGGGCATGGATTGGTTGTCCAAACACCAAGTTATAGTTGATTATAGGTTGAAAACAGTTGTGTTCAAAGATTCTGATGGTTCAGAAACAGTGGTGCATGGTATTCAACCTAGTCCTTTGACTAAACTAATATCAGCCATGTAAGCAAGACGACTTCTTAGGAAGGGTAGTGAGGCATATTTGGATTTAATACTTAATTCAAAAAGGGAGAAGATAAACTTACAAGACTTACCAGTAGTAAATGAGTTTCCTGACGTGTTCCCAGAAGAGTTAAAAGGTTTGCCACCTAAGAGGGAGGTATAATTATCTATTGAAATTGTACCTGGTACTGCTCCTATTTTAAGGCCACCTTCTAGAATGGCTCCTATAGAGTTAAAAGAGTTGAAAACTCATTTACAAGAGCGTTTGGACAAGGGTTTTATCCAGCCTAGTGTGTCACCATAGGGAGTGCCAGTCCTTTTTGTCAAAAAGAAGGATGACACCCTACGAATGTGTATAGACTATAGACAGTTGAACAAGGTGACTGTAAAGAATAGGTACCCATTACCCAGAATAAAAGATTTATTTGATCAATTGAAAGGTGCAATAGTGTTCTCCAAGATAGATTTATGATCAGGTTATTACTAGCTTTAGGTGAAAGATGTAGATGTTCCAAAAACTGTATTCAGGACCCGATATGGCCACTATGAGTTCTTAGTCATGTGTTTCAGACTAACTAATGCACCAGTTGCTTTCATGGATTTGATGAATAGAGTGTTTTGACTCTACCTAGACCAATTTGTTATGATTTTTATAGATGATATATTAGTCTATTCGAGGAATGAAGAGGAACATGTTCAACAATTGAGAATTATGCTTTAGACTTTCAAAGAGAAGCAATTATTTGCCAAATTGAACAAATGTGATTTTTGGCTAAAGGAAGTTTCTTTCCTCGGGCATATCATCTCTTTACAAGGTATTAAGGTAGATCCTAGTAAAATTGAGGCAATTTTCAATTGAAAGCCTCCTCGAAATGTGAAGGAAGTGAGAAGTTTTCTTAGATTAGCTGGTTATTATCGACGCTTTATTAAAGGGTTCTCAATAATTACTTCTCCAATCATAAAGTTACTTTGAAAAGGAAGAAAGTTTAAATGGAATGATAGATGCCAAGACAATTTTAAGCAGCTAAAGAAAGCTCACCGAAGCTCCAATGTTGACACAGCTAACTCCTAACAAAGAATATTCGATGTATAGTGATGCTTCTAGGAATGGTCTAGGTTATGTATTGATGCAAGATAGGAAAGTGGTGGCTTATGCCTCAAGGCAGTTAAAGCCACATGAATAGAACTACCCTACATATGATTTAGAATTGGCAGTGGTGTTGTTTGCCTTGAAAATTTGACGGCACTACTTATATAGGAAAAGATGTAGGGTATACACGGACCACAAGAGTTTGAAGTAGTTGCTCACACAGAAAGAACTAAATTTGAGGCAACGACATTGACTAGAATTGTTTAAATACTATGATTGCATAGCTGACCACCACCAAGGAAAAGCTAATGTGGTCTCATATGCTTTAAGTAGGAAGTTTATTTCAACACTTTCATTACAGCATAGTAGATGGACATTTGCACCAAATGGAACTTTGATAGCTCAATTAAAAGTGAGTCCTGGCTTAAGACAGATGATAATACATGCACAAAAAGATGTTGCCAAGTTACAACAAATTATACAAGTGGTGTAAGAGCAAGAAGGGAAACAAATTGATTTTGTAGTGAAAGATGACGTAAGTCTCTACTTTAAGAGTAGATTATATGTACTAGTAGTAAAGGACTTAAAGAAGAAGTTATTACGTAAAGCCTATAAATGTGTTCACATACATCGTGAGGTAACAAGATGTATCAAGACTTGAAATAACATTACTGGTGGCTAGGAATGAAGCATGATGTAGTGGACTATATGTCCAAGTATTTGACTTTTCAATAGTGAAAGTTGATTATCTGGCCTATTGAATCCCTTTCCAATTGCACAGTGGAAATGGGATAATATCACCATAGACTTTGTTACATGTCTACCCCTTACACAAAGAAAACATGATACGGTATAGTTCATAATGCACAGACTCACCAAATCAGCTTACTTTATATAGATTCGATCTAATTATTCTATGGATCAATTAGCTGAGTTGTATATGAATGAGATTATTCGGCTACATGTAGTTCTATTGTCAATTGTTTTTGACTGAGACCCATAGTTTACATCAAGGTTTTGGAAAAGTTTGCAAGCAACTTTGGGTACTCAACTGAACTTTAGCACAGCCTTTCCCATAAATGGATAGGCAATCTGAGAGAGTTATACATGTGTTTGAAGATGTGCTTAGGGCATGTGTTATAGAATTTAAGGTCAGTTGGGATGAATGCATTCTTTTGATGGAGTTTGCCTACAATAATGGTTATTAGTCTAGTATAGGCATGGCACCATATGAAGCATTATATGGTAGAAAATGTAGAACCGTGGTTTGTTGGATAGAACTAACTAAGAATAAGATGATTAGCCCTGATATAGTCAAAGACACAGAAGACAAAGTGAGGGTTATTTAATAAAGATTAAAGGTTGCAAGTAATAGACATAAATCATATGCTATTTTTAAGAGGAAAGATATATGTGGTAGGTGACAGAGTTTTTTAAAATTTTCACCCTGGAGAAAGGTGTTAAGATTCAGAAAAAGGGGAAAAATTAGTCTTAGATTTATTAGTCCATATGAAATCCTTGAAAAGATTGGACCAGGGGCATACAGGTTGACTCTTCCTATGGAACTATCCAAGATGCATGATGTATTTCGTGTCTTAATGCTATAGAGGTACTAATCGGATAATTCACATATGTTACCCTTACAAGAAATAAAGATCCAACTACTCATATGATGAAGAGCTAAAAGAAGTTCTAGCTAAAGAAGTGAGACAATTAAGGAATAAGAAAATTCCTATTATAAAGGTGCTCTGGCAACATCACGACATTAAAGAGGCAACTTGGGAACAAGAATCGATGATGAGAATTCAACACCTACAGCTATTCAATACAGGTATGAATTTCGAGGACGAAACTCATATTAAGGGGGAGAGAAATGTAAGGCCCCAACATATAGCATGTCTAGCATGTATTAAGAAGAGAACATAACAAATGAATTAAGTACATCTAAGTATAGTAAGAGACATAATGATACTTAATGTAAAAGATTTGGGTAAATGGGTAACTTGTTAATTTCCGCACGAACATGCCTCTATAATTTGACCATATATTAGCCTGTAGACCTCCAAATTGGATAATTACAATTGGAAATTAATCTAAAGACATAGATCTAAAACTCTATTGTAGGAATCTAAATTTTATTATGCCTTTAATATTTTTGAATTCTGGCTTGAACTTGAGTTATGGCTGCTGTTCCTATTTTTGAACAGCTTGTAGTGTTTTGAGTATAACTCCTGAAGTAATTAACCAAATATCATTAAATTTATTACATTAGAAAATTAAGACATAGGGGAATGAAATTAATTTATAAGATTGTAGGACAATGTGGGAAGTAAAGGAAGAAAAAGGACTGATATGCAAATTTTCTAAAGTTAACACATTGACCAATTGGATTGAGGTATGTGTGACCAATAATAATAAAGCATATGTGTCTGATAGGAATTAAGTATATGTGTAAGTCTTGAAAGTTCTGGAATAGGGATATGGAGAGGGGAGATGCTCGACATTTGGGGGTTCAAAGTTTAGATTTTTTTTCCTCTCCAGTTCACCTTCTTCATCCCATCATTTTTCATGTAAGAAATCAAGCCAATCTTAGGTGGAAATTAAGTTGGTGAGTCAAGCAAAGCTAAAGAGGAAAGGAAGGAAAGGCAATAAAAGACCTACTTTGTCAATTTTAAGGTTTAGGACTACACTTAATCTAATTTCTCTTTGTGTGTATGTTTGAATGGTTATAAAGATTCATTTGGATGTGGATTGGTTGCTAGGATGATGCTTTGGTGTTATTTTGGTGTTATCTTGCATAAAATTGGTTGAATATGACAAGAGAGTATTGTGTAGTGGAATTCTGTCTAGGGTTTATTTGGGTTAGTCACATTGTTTAAGTAATAAATCAGCCTACAGACCTTTAAATTGTGTGATTTTAGTTGCATATGAAAACTACAATATAGAGATAAATATCTCTAGAAGGAACTTTGGCTCAATTCAGGCTATATGACCTTGGCAATTGAGATCAAAAAAGGTGACCAGATGTTGTCCCTATTTTGGAGCAGGGTTTGATATTTTCCCTATATCTCATGATTTAGAAATAAAAATGGTCTGATTGTTAGTGCTATAGAAACTATAGACAAATAGGAAAAAAAATTCTGGAAGACCTCAAAACTCAGTTCTGACTTTTTCTATATGCATATCAAGGAACAAGTACTGGTATGAGTGGAGAGAGTGTCTGTCACGACCATAGCATTGTTTTTGTTTCTCATTTCTACCGTATCTTATCCTAACCCTTATGAATGTGTATGAAAATTTTCAAACACCTAGAAATAAATGAAAGAGGACTTACCACATGTGAAATGGGAGACTGAACACTGGAATATAAAATTGAGCATAATGCATTCCAAAGAAAATTTACATGTACATAAATGATTTATATGCATATTCATTACTCATATGTGTATAGTATGATTATACAAGTTTGATTTTGATACCTTTCTAATGGTAGTAAGCCATGAATCGCATGTATAAATGTAAATATAGATTTTATGAGTTGAAATGTATATCATATGATTTGTTAATATATGAATTGTGAAATTTTCAAATGGTTAAAGGAAATGTTATAGTACCTGCTCTATTGTCTTGGTTGTGGATAGATAGGCATGCCTACAGGGTTACAGTGTAGCTGCTACAATTTGACACCTCAGATGTTCACAGTTCGATACCTTTGAGTATCCACAATTCAATACCTTCGGGTATTCATAGTTTGATATCTTCAGATATCCATCAAACTCGTTATCCACACTCATAAAAAATGTGCAGGCCTAACACTAAATGTAAAGTAAAGAGATATAAATAAGAAATACAGTATGACAACATAAATAATCTGTATATGAATAAGTATTTGCATTTGTATTGACAATTTGTATCATTAAGTGTTAAATATAAATGTTTGAGTTTTGACGGTGAATTTATGGTAGACGTGAAAAATATTGAAGCATGTTTACATTATTTATTTTATTAAGTATGCCATCATTATTTATATTTGTGTGATGTTTATGGATGTATGTGCTCGGCGGATGATTGCTATGAGTGGTCATCTAAACTAAGTGTTTCCCTACTAAGCTTTCAAACTTAGCACAGGTGTTAATCTGTGTAAGTCCATGTTATAGGAGTGAGGTACAGGGAACATCTACAGAAACTAAGGCCAACAGATAGAAGAAAAAGTACTTATGGAAGGAGTTTTTAGTTAAATATGAATATACATGTAATGGTTAAAGGAAATGGTATGTTTTCTTTTAGATTACGATGTAAATGTAAAAATGTTTTACTACTATTAAATGATAATGTTAAGCATTGGGGAGTTTTGTAATGCATATATGTATACCATTAAACTAAAATGCATGTCATGAATGTATGCACAGGAAATTGATTGCCTTATGTGTGGACGATTGTAGGTTTCGTATAGGGGGTGTTATGCTAGGCATAATAAGAAGTTAGGGAGGAAATTACACTATAGGGGATTATACTTAACAGTCACTCATTGAGACCATGTCTTGTATTACTTAACCAAAAGTGGAGGCTAATAACTTTTATATTAAGCTTAACATAGTTGAAATGGTTCATTCATTGATGCAATTTAATGAGATATTGGATGAGGATCTAATCACGCATATTGAAAATTTTTTAAAAATTTGTGGTATGTTCAAATATAACTAAGTTTCAAAGGATCCAATTCAATTAAGTATATTCCCTTTCACATTAAGGGACAATGCTAAATTAGGGATAAATTCACTTCCTCCAAGATCCATCACTATGTGGAATGGTTTCGCTAAAATTTGTTTAACTAAATACTTCCCTCTAGCATGCACAACAAAATTTAGGAATGATATTTTCTCCTTCCAATAATTAGAGGGTGAGAAATTATTGAACTTGGGAGAGATGGAAGGAGAAGCTGAGAAAGTTCATACATTATAACCTTAGCTTGGTTTTTCAGTTGTACATTTTTTATAATAGAATGAGCTACCGAATCAAATAGTTGATCAATGCATCTCTACATAGTACTACCATCTTTAAAACTCTTGAGGAATTTATAAACTAATCAAGAACATGTCTGCAAGATATTTCTAAGTAAAATTAAAGAACAAAGCCAAAGAAATGTGGCATGAACAATATTAAAATGATGGTAACATTAGAGGAAAAACTAGAAGCTTTTAAAAATTGGTAAATATGATTCTAATAGTTCATTTAGTACAAGCAATAAGTTATGACATTTACAGTAAAGACACCCAGTCATAAATGTCAATTGATACAAAACCAGAGAAAATTTATTGAATAAGTTTATTTTATAGGGTGACCCTTGTAAAATTAGATAACTTGATATAGGAGTTATTTATCTTATTTTTCATAGTTCTTAGGTAAGCCTTGTACAAATAGTACCAAAGAAAGGAGGAATGACAATGATTCTAAACAAAAAGAATAAGTTAATTCCTATGAGATCCTTCACCAGTTAAAGGGGTATGTTTCAATTATATGAAGATAAATGATGCTACACATAAGGATCAATTTCCATTACATTTCATTCACGAAATTCTTAAACAAATTTTAAGAAACATGTATTTCTATTTCTTGGATAGACTACCATACTATTTCCATATATCTAAAGCTCTGGAGGATCGAGAAGAAAATATCCATATGTATATCAAAATATTTGCTACTTTATAGATAGTTTATGATAGCAATATTCAAAAAGAGTTAGTTGAGGACATCATTTAGGTACTTTCAAATGGTTTTTCCTTTGGTGATCTTTTAGACTTATGTTTATAAAAATTAGAAAGAGTGGCAAATATATTGAGATCCATCATAGGATAATGAAATAAGCTTTTTACTGTCTCTAGCTCCTACTTCCTTTTGAGCCCCATCTACTTGTCTTAAGCCCAAAAGTTTTCCTTTTTTAGTTAACCAACTTTTTTTCCTCTTCCCACCAGTTCTCCTTTCTTAGTTTGTTATCGTTAGAGGAAATGACATCTTCTCCCTCGACTTCCTCTACCAACTATTAGGAACTAACAAGGTTTCCTCTCTCTCCTCAAGTCCAAACCTCAATTCAAACTAGTATTACAAGGCCAATATTGCTTCTGAAGAAAAACGTGTTGATGATCCTACCAGTAAACTCACTTAGACCTAAAAAGCTCAAATACCTAAAAAGCTCAACTATAGAGAACGGAAAAGTAGACGTTTGTACCATCTTTACTAAATTAAATCACACTAATCAAAGCTCCAGTATAATTAAATTTGGAAGGAAATCAGAGAAAAAGAGAGCTAGTAGATCTCCTTTCTAAGAAATATTTTCGTACGAAAAGTAACGTATCTTAATAGCTCTGATATATAACACGCTCTTAAGAATTTTTTAATATGAAAGAAGCCACATTTTTTTGGTTTAATAGAAACCAAAAATAAAAATGGAACACTTTCAAAAGGTTCATTTTTTTAGAACATTTAGTGAACGATCTAGAAAAATCATCACTCCCAATTGGAACATAAATTAAGAATATTATAGTTAAGAGATGGAGACAAGAATGCAAAATTCTTCTATAATTTCATATAAGTTAGAAGGAATAAGAATAAGATAGTCTCCCTATAAAATGCTAAAGGAAGAGACATCTATAATCAAGAGTGACTAAAGAATCTTGCCTATGAACACTTTAAAAGGCCCCTGGGAACTAAAATAGACATGAATCCTCTACTTGATGATCTAAAAACTTGCTTAACTAACACATTTCCTCGTAAATTTGTACTTGTTATGATCAAGGATTCCATTATATATGAAATTAAAGAAATCATGTTCAATTCATATCTCTTCAATCCAGATGGATTTAATGCACAATTCTTCTAAGAATATGGGAGTTGACAAGTGATATGGATATCAACTTGTTGAAAGAAATTGTTGGTAGTGGTTACTTACTCACTAAGTTGAACAAGCCTCACATATGTCTTATTCCTAAAATGTTCAATCCCTCTAGTTGTGTGATTTTATACCCCTTCCATATTGAAATGTGATGTATAAAATAATCTCAAAGATTATTGTAAACTAACTAAAGAAAGTGATGCCATAGATTATAAGTCCTTGCTATAGTCCATATTTCCTTGGAAGGAGCATTGGAGATAATATAGTAATTGCTTAATAGCTTTTAATAAGCAATTAGGAGTTACACTCTAAAGATAGATTTCATTAAGGCATTTGATTCTTTAAATGGGAATTTCCTATTCAACTCTACACAAGCTATTGACTTTCCCTACAATTTTATTCACTAGATAAGGAAATGCATCACTTTTGCTTCTTTGTCATTCTTAGTGAATGTAAAATCATCAATAGCTTTTAGAAATGATAGAGGACTAAGGTAAGGTGATCATCTGTCCCTCCCCCAACCTTAGAAAAGAGGCAGGCATGTGCACTGGGGCTCATTAACTTGACGATAAATTGGGGAAGTTAACTAATAAGTGTATTTATGAGCTATTGAGCAACAAGATCTTAAAGTATCATGATACAAAGTCATACAATTCAAAGGATATATATTAAAAAAGCTTTCATATATGGCTAATAATGCTTAATATATTGAGTATAAATAATAGAATAAAGACTAATCTAGATATTAATCGGTAACATAGTCTATGCAACCTTAAGCTAGAAAAAATATATCACCTTTACTTTCAATGAACTTATAACAAGATCATTTTAGGGAAATTCAAATGGAATGTAGCTTCTTATGTAGGGAAATAATATGGGACAATATAACTACTAAAATTTCTAATAGTTTACTTCCTAATGATAATCACATACTTTTTGAACTGACAGTGAGTACAACTATTGATTATATATGAATGGAAAGAAACCAAGAAAGTTTTAAAGGAAAACAAACCAACATTTGTGATTTTAACTCCAATATAATATTTAGAGTAAAGGAACTATTATTAATTAATTTGAATACTGCAAGATTTTCTATATTGTTACAAATAGGTGGGGACTAAACTAAACAACTAGTATTCGAGTCCTTGTTATTGATATAGCATGGTTTGTACTATTATAAACTATTCTTTTGATTTGTGCTTCCCACCATAAGAAAGAAGCTCATTTATTTATATTACACAACTCTTATACACTTTATTCAAAGAAAGTTGTATAGTTGGTGTAATAAGGCACTTCTATACAGGGAAAAATTCAATTAGTAATCTTTGGTAATCAACCTTAAGGAAATAGCCAAAATCATTGATAAGTTACTCAAAGACTTTCTTTGAAGTGGAATAGATAGCAAGATAAAAGTTTCGAAGGTAAAATGGTCAAATGTCTATTTACCTAAAGTAAATGGTAGCCTAAGAATTACATTAATTTATATTATAAGCAAAGTCTTAATTGTTCAAAGGTTATGGAAGCTACATATGGATAAAAAATTTCATTAGGTTAAGTGGATTCATCCCTATTTCTTAAAATGGGAAAACATTCAGTTTGTCAAGGTAAACTTTAATACTTCTAGGACCTTAAAATAGGTGTTAATTATAAGAGATTTGCAATTATCTATCAACCATATGATAGGAGATAGAAAAGATATAATCTTTTAGTTTGGTCATTGATATGACATAGGACTTCTATACAAATTAAGGGAGTTCCAAATGCACAAAGCAAACATCTATGTTAATACTAAGGTGCAAACTCACATTAGCGATATGATTTGTCTTGATTAACTCATTCTTTTAAGGGCTTCAAAGAAATCATAGAAAATATGCCATATTAATTCCCATACTCTAAAAGACATGATATAATGCATTAGTTACATGAAAAATCGATGATATTTACGATTTGTTCATGTAAGAAACTTGTTCTGGGGCCACAAACCAAGTATCACTAGAGTAAATTGGTATGAGACACTTTTATCATCCTCTCTAGATCCTTTATCTTATATTTGTAATCAATAAGGAACTTGGAACAAAGGTAACCCTAAAGTTCATAGTTGTTGATATAAATTATGTGCTTTTTATAAATGCCAATGAAGATTTAAATCATTTATATTTTTTATATAAATTCTCATCAACTATATAAAATCATATCCTCAATCTATTCTATCTAGATTACAACTACTCTAATTGGTCTAATATCATTCAATAGGGTACATAATTAGATATTCATACCAAAGGGGATATAAGAATATTCAAATTGCCATTTAGATTCATGATTTATTCTATATAATGTGAAATGAAAAAGAGGTTAGCATAAAAATGACCATTCAAAGACCATTACACAAAATTAGGGCTGTTACAATTGCTAAAGATCTTATAAGCACTACAAGCCCTAAAATGATCAACATGTGGAAACTTTAGTTGCTTATTTATTTAGATTTCTACTATTTAAGTATCCTTTATACTTGGTTTTGTAGTCTTACTACTTTTTTCCTTATATATCTTTAGAGATGTAATCTTTGATGCTTTTGGAACTTTTTAATGAAACTTTTTCTTAAATTAAAAAAATACTTAGAAATAGTGTTATAGTGGTGTGAGGAAGCCAATTTAGTACCTCATTGGGAGGTATATCATTTTAAGGTGCAAGAGGCGATATTTTTAGGTCACAAAATCTTTAGCAAAGGTATAGAGATTAAAAGCACTAAAATAGAAACTATAAAGAAGTTTCCCCTACTGATATTGATAAAGGAAATTATAAGCTTCTTAAACATGCATTTTATAAGAGATCCATTAAAGGTTTTCTTTAGAATGATAGATCATATCAAATTGCTAAAGAAATATGTGTCTTTTGATTTTAGTGATGAGTGTTTACATGTTTTTAATAAATTAAAAGAAAATTTGACGAACTCTTTGCTCATGGTATCACCAAAGTGTAATTTTACTTTTGAATTAATTTTTTATGCTACTAATTTTGCAGTTGGTTCAATCTTAGACAATATAAGGATAAGCATTTTTAACCTATATAATATGCAAGGAAAACCCTAATGGATGCATAGGAATTATATAGCTACTAAAAAGGAGGTTTTTTATTATAGTTTTCAAATTTGATAAATTTAAATCATACCTTATTATGTCTAAATTTATTTTCTAAATTAATCATTCATTACTATTTAGACGAGTTTTATTATTGTAGGAGTTTAACTTCCAGATAAAAGACAAGAAAAAGGCAGAGAACCTACCAATAGAGCGCATGTCTCAAATCAAGAATAATAATATATAGAAGTAAGTTCAAGAATATATAAATGATGATTTCCCCAAAGAGCAATCTATATGCTTGATGTTACTAATTTAAACTTGGTCTCTTGACTTAGATAACTACTTAGGTTGGTTGAGTCTTTCCAAAGGATGACTCTTTAATAGAAAAAGAGATTCTCTATTAAGTTGAAGAATTACCTATAAAAGGGGCTTGTACCTATTTTGTGTTTGTGCATATGAAATAATCATGAGGTGTGTAACCTAAAATGATAAGAATTTCAAAGCATTTCCATAAAGGACCAGCTGGAGACCACTATCGTGCAAATTGTACAATAATAAAGGTTTTAAAAGAAAAATTTTGATAGTAATACATTGCTTAATGATGTATAAAGGTATGTTATTGTAATAAGGGCTGGCAGATATGTAATATTTCTTATAGGAACGAGATGCATTAAACTAGTATTAATGTGTTTGATGTGTGGGGTATTGATTTCATGTGTCCATTTCTTACATCCATTGATAAATATATCCTAACTAATTTTAATTATATCACAAAAGTGGGTTGAGACTCAAGCTTTACCAAATAATGTTGCTAAGTAGTTATCCATTTTTTGAAGAATTTATTTACACATTGTAGCACACCTAAAGCTATAATTAGTGCTAAAGGTGCAAACTTTTATAATAATTAAGTTAAAAATGCTTAAACAATTTAGTGTTACATATAAACTAGCTACAAATTATGTTCCTCAAATTAGTAGCCAAGTGAGAGTGACTAATAGCTAACTACGAAGGACAATAGAAAAGATTTTGGAGCGTTTTAAGAAAGATTGATTTGTGGTGTTAGAAGATGCTTTAAATGTCTAGAAGACTATTTGTAAAAAACTAATTGGAATCGTACCTTATAGACTAGTTTCTACGAAATCATGTTATTTTCTAATGTAATTTAAGCATAAAGCATTTTGGGATATAAATTTTATTAATTATGATTTAGAAAATATAGGTGAAAAACATATATTTAAAAAAATAAGCTTGATAGTTAAATAACACAACATATGAAAAATTGAGGATATATAAGGAAAAGGAAAAAAGTAGTACGACTAAAATCTAAAGCATATGAAGGGGTTTAAACTAGGTGATCAAGTCTTGCTCTACAATTCCTGAATTCAACTATTCCCTAATAAGATTAAATCTAAATTGTTAGGACTTCATTAGCAACTAGGTATTCCCTTATAGAATCGAAGAAATAATACATCAAGATAAAGGAACATTCAAGGTCAACAAACACCAACTGAAGTTATATTTTGGAGACGATTATGATGAACTTAAGAGAGATATCTATGATCTCCATGACCCTAATGATAAGTTGAATGCCTAAGTAAGAAGTCCATATAAAAGACATAAAAAGTAGCACTTATTAGGAGGCAAATCAAATTTAAGTATGATGATATCAATTCAATTCTTTTAGCAATAATTTTATAATTTCTTCGTTTCATTTTTGGTGTTTTGTGTTTATGTTTTTAAGTTAAAGTAGTTTTTAGACATATGGATTTAAGTATATTTTGATATTTTTAACTATTTTCTCATATTTATTCTTCTTAGGATTAGTTCCATTTAATTTTTTCAAGATTAATTCCATTTAAGTTCTATTATTATTATTGCTATTTTTTCTCTCTATTTCTCTCTTTAGCTCTCTCTCTCTTTTTTTCTCTCTCTCTTACTTTCTCTCTTTTCATGTGGGTCAATTGGAAACAACCTATCTACTAGTTAGGGTTATGATTGCGTACTATTGGACCTCCCTAGACCTTGCATATCAGCGAGATTTATACTAGATGCTGTTGATGTTATTGTTGTTATTAAGATTGTGGGCAACATGGCACCTAATACAAGTTTATGTTTGTCCTATGTTTAAAAACACCTGAAAGTGTTTAAAAAGTAAAGAGCAACAGAAAGGAACATGGTATAAACAAGATAATGTTTCTTTCTTATATTATTAAATAACTTTACATGTTTGTCACCCATGTTCACTCCTTTGAAGAAGCAGTATTAACCTTTATGAAACACAGGAGTAAAAAAGTACAATCTAGTGTTCGTTTTATTCTTGCAAATTTAGGTATGAGATACTTGCCACCAGACACATTCCTATGATCAATACTAGGTAAAATATTAAGTTTTGTGTACTAAACAAAGAGAAAACATGGGTCCATGTTATTTTTGTGCTTTTGTTTGCTGTAGAAGTACTAAGGACCCTTGCAAAAAATAAATACGATATGACACGTAGTTTTCATATTCGTAACAACTATTTATGTAGCATTCATGTTTGTTTTAGTTGAAAAATGAATTTTAAATTTTAATCAACACAAAAAATGACCTAAGGTGTGTTTAGCCTGTGGTGACTCCCTACTATCTCTATTTCTTTATTAACCTATGTCTCTCTCATGTTCACCCACCTAACCAATATGCTTTGATATTGCTACCATGTTCGGCTTTTATTTAACTATAAACCACTTTGCACCCATATCATTAACATGAGATCTTAATATACCATTATGTAAGTCCCATATTTTGTCATAATTTTGTCATACAGATAGCACATGTGGTGAATATTTTTAACCACTCTTTTTTATTTTTTTCTCAACATTCTCCACCTTTTCTTAATTGAATTAAATTTCCCATGATTTCTTAGCCTACTTTTAAACTAGCCACATTATTTCTATCTCATTTTCACTCACCAAACATCATATCATAGACTTTTTTTCATTTTCTTCAATGGACATCTGATTTTACAAATTATTAAGCGAATTCAACAAGACTTGTAATATTTCTTTTATAGGTAAGTTCTCTGTAATGATTAAGATTCTATTTGTGTGAATATAATTTCTTCAATTTTTTAAAGAAAAGTATCAATTCTCCTATTTTATTTTTCCTGCCCTTGTTTCTTTATTTTTATTGTTCTTTAATTTTTTGTTCATTGAAGACAATGTACAACTTAATTGTGGAAAAGGAAATTAAGTGTTTATTCTTATCATTTTGTTATAGCTAGCCTAAAGCAATTTTGAGAATTATTTTAATCTTGAAAGAATATTGATCAAGATAATTCAATATAAGTTTAATTTTTTATTATGATTTTATTTGCTTATATAAATATTCTAATTTTGGTTTGCTTCATTAATTTTAAAAATGGATAATTAATTTAAACAATGATACTTTTCATATAATTAGACATATAATTATGTTATAAGTGAAAATTTTTAAGGTTTTTATTACCCTATAAAAAGACATAATTTTTTATTTAAATAAGTGAGAATTAAATAAATTTACTATATTGGCTTCAAGCTATGTAAAAAGGTTGAAGTTAAAGAGTAGTGCTAGTAGTTATTTGATACATTGACCTAATTGAGTAATCGGGAGTACTCGTGAAAATGTGGTCATTATCATGTCAAAAGGTCATCAACTTTTTAAACAAGCTTCTAATTGTTCTTATGTTTTATTTTAAAGATATTCTTTACATTTCAACTAATGAGGGGTTACGAAAATGTTTTAACGTTGAAGCATCTTTATCATGTACATTCATTTTATTCATTGCGTTAAATTGTATGTATTAAGTTTAAGTTTGAAAAATTATAGATTTAAATGAATTGATTTATGAATTAATGCAATTAAAATGTTTATCAATTTGATAAGCTTTACAATTGAATGAACAATGGAGAATCATGATTGATGTGACTAATTGGCTACTTTTTTTCAGAATTGCCATATATTTAAGCTCTGAGTAACAAAATTGATTTGCTTGAGGACAAGAAAATGCTTCATTAGGGGGACTTGACAGGTACTAAATAGACTATGTTTTTAGGATGATTTTGAAAACAATATTCTTTTTTATATGTTTTAGGACATCTAATCGTAAATTGCTCAATCTTTTAGGATCTTTTCAAATTTATGCCAAAGCTTTTAAAATTTTCAATTGACTGACCAATATTTAAAAACCTTAATAATTTATTTCAAAACTTTAAGTTTTGCTGACTTGGCCAATAGATGGACATCCATATGGCATTTAGTAGACTTGCCACATCATCAGAAGTATATTTTTGAACTGAATTTTAAGGTTTTAAAAGGTTGGTAACTCAGTTGAAATTTTAAAGCTTAGATACTGAATTGTAAAAATTTTAAAAGGTTAAACACTTTTGAATATCATATCCCTTATATTTTTCTTATAGTTTTTGTACTTAAAATGGAACATATTTTTTCAGGTATTATTTAGTATCTTAATGGAGAAGCAATAAGTGTAGGAAGATTTGAGTCAAGTTGGAGCAAATTTGGCATGATTTTAGGCTAAGGACTCAAACTGTAACAACAAAATAATTTTATTTTCCATCCTTGTATTATAATATCGCACATTCTATTTCTTGGAGAGTTTGCTACATAACTAAACACGAATCTAATAGGGACCAATGTTCCTATCGTGTTTAACATAAGGTCACTATGTGTTCTACGGAATTGGCTCATGTGGTACTGTATTGTTCCTATATCTTCAATATAAGAGCAACTTGGTATCGATTTCATGACTCTATTAGTAGTGATTGCTAAAACAAATTCAAGGAGGTGAGTGAAGTAATAAAGAGGCCAACATAGTCCCTTTTTTAACCCATGATGGTAAGAATTGTAAGGCCTTTTGCTTAAGAGTTGGATGGAAAAAAAGAAAATTGTTAAAGGGGAAGCCAATAAGAAGCACTTAATATTAACAAAAGAGGAACCTTAAGCAAAAGCAAGAAGCCCATCAAAATTCATGAAGAATATTAAGGTTCAAGATTTATGAAAATGTTATCTTATTTCTTATTTTCTTTCTTATTTAATGTGTTTTTTTTAGTATGAGCTATATAGGATATAAATCTAGTGGGATGAAACATAGATCTATTGTTTTTTATTGATTCCTTGATTTATCGCAAGATTCTAGTTTTTTAGTAATTATTAATATTTTTATTATGTTTAATTAAAATAGAGAATGCATAATATTCAATATCGAATTTCGTATAAAAGATTCAGAAATCATATACAAGATTATAATAAAACATAAGTAATGACAATTGCATGGATTTCTGCAGATAAGACTATATAAAATTTCTAGATTACGGGATTAGGGTCAAACTTATCATAAAAGTTCATAAAATGAATTAAATACATTCTTAAAAATTTTGATTAAAAATATTTCCGTCAATTAAATTAAATATAGGCTATATAACTTAAGAAAAAATATAGTAGTAGTTTTAACATTTCTATCGATTTAAAAAAAATATGATCAAACATCAAATTAGGATAAATTCAAGCATGAGAAAGGTTTAAGGGGAATTATTTATTTAGATCTTATTTATTTGTTATTTGTTATTCTTATGTATTTCCTTAATTTGGTGGTTTTCTTTAATCAATCATTTATTTTATTAGAATAGATAATTGAAAGAGAATTTTTTGGAGGTTCACTAGAGTTGGTTAGTGGAACTAAAAGGGAACACTATGGAACAACTTAGGTATATAATAATATCTACAGAAAAACGGAAACTAGAAAGAGAAGTGTTGAGTAAAATTTTGCAAAACAGTCTACTTGTTTTATGCTAAAAAATCGCAAGTATATGGGTCGTGACTTGTAGTTAGAAACCAGATATCAATCCCAATGGGATTGATGCCTAGACACCACTTAATTCAGATCAAACTTTGTTTAAGAAACGAAATTGTTTAATGGAAATAATCTAGAAAATTAAATTATAATTAAAAAATTAATAATGAACAATTGACAATATGAAAATGCAGAAAATTGGAATTTAAAGTTTTAATGACTAGAGATCACTTTCTCCCTATTTTGTCTCCCTCTTATTTTACTAATCGAATTGTGTCTCACCTAAGATGTTCAATTGTATTAACTACCCTCTATCAAAGTGTAATTAATTGTTCCTAATCAAATTAAATGAAGTCAATTGAATGGTCTCTCAACCTATCCAATCACTCCACCAATTTAATTAGTTATTAAGCTATCCTATGGGTGATTGACTGAATTAACCGAGATCTCTTTTCTAACTAATCAATTAACGCGATGATTGTAAGCCTATAGGTTGCCAACTCTCGTTGTATAATCCTACACAAATAACCTTACTCAGTCTCTCAATTTATTGCAAGATATAAATATGATCAACAATCATCAAAGACACTTTCATTCAATTCAACAAAATAGGAGTTTAACA
>JANIIA010000008.1:15966500-16019740 GCA_027478495.1 Erythroxylum alaternifolium | reverse complement strand
TACTTGAATGTTCACCTTCCTTAAGACTCAAAACTTGTATTCTTCACTCAAGGAGGCTCTTTTCTATAGAGGGTTTTTTCTTTCTTTATCTATGGAGGTTTAATATGTTTTTATAGCTCAAAAGACCTAAAGTTTAATTGAACCCCATATAATATCTGGGATTAAACTTCCCACGGTCATGGGAATAGGCATGATTCCCCCGATCATGGGAATTATGCCAATTATCGTGGGATCTTGCAACAGAAAGTTCCTTCTTCTCTTCTCCTCTTTTGTCGCCAACTCAATCTTCATTCCTACATAAAAACAATCAATTCTTACCCTAAATTAACATCAAACGTGAAAAAACAACAATAAAAATCAAACTAAATGAAAACATACAAAATTTATTCTAAAATACAATAACAACCAACTATTAAGCAAGAAACACATGCCAATCACTTAGAAAAACATAGACTAATGCTCCTATTTTATTAATCGAATTGTGTCTCACCGAAGATGTTCAATGGTATTAACTACCCTCTCTCAAGTTGTAATTAGTTGTCCTTAATCAAATTAAATGAAGTCAATTGAATGATCTCTCAACCTACTAAATAACTCTACCAATTTAACTAGTTATTAAGCTATGTTATGGGTGATCAATTGAAGTATCGAAGATCTCTCTTCTAACTAATCAATTAACGTGATGATTGTAAGTTTATAGGTTGCCAACTCTCATTGTACAATCCTACACAAATAACCTTACTCACTTTCTTGATTTATTGTAAGATATAAATATGATCAACAATCATCAAAGACACTTTCATTCAATTCAACAAAATAGAAGTTTAACAAAATTGTTCAAAAGTAATCCCTAAAACTAAATCAGCCACTCATGGTCTCCATAACATCATCAACACTCAAATATTTCATTCTATAAAGGTTAGAAGAGATAAAAACACAGAAAAGTCAATAAAAAAACTCCTCTTCTTTGCGAAAATCTAGAATTTTTGATGTTGATATGCTATTTTCCCAATTGTTGTTGATAATCCTCGAATATTCACCTTCCTGAAGACTCAAAACTTGTATTCTTCACTCAAGGAGGCGTTTTTCTATAGAGGGTTTTGTCTCTCTTTATCTATGGATGTTTAATAAGCTTTTATAGTCCAACAAACCTAAAGTTTAATTGCCCCCGTAAAATCTCTCTGATTAAACTTCCCACGATCATGGGAATCATGCCAATTATCGTGGGATCTTGCAACAGAAAGTTCCTTCTTCTCTTCTCCTCTTTTGTCTCCAACTCAATCTTCATTCCTACATAAAAACAATTAATTCTTACCTTAAATCAACATCAAACATAAAAGAACAACAATGAAAATCAAACTAAATGAAAACATACAAAATTTATCCTAAAATATAACAATAACCAACTATTAAACAAGAAACACATGCCAATCACTTAGAAAAACTTAGACTAATGATCCTATTTTATTAATCGAATTGTGTCTCACCGAAGATGTTCAATTGTATTAAATACCTTCTCTCAAGTTGTAATTAGTTGTCCCTAATCAAATTAAATGAAGTCTATTGAATGATCTTTCAACCTACTAAATCACTCTACCAATTTAACTAGTTATTAAGCTATCTTATAGGTGATCAATTGAATTGTTCAAGATCTCTCTTTTAACTAATCAACTAACGCAATGATTGTAAGTTTATAGGTTGCCAACTCTCATTGTACAATCTTACACAAATAACCTTACTCACTTTCTCGATTTATTGAAAGATATAAATATGATCAACAATCATCAAAGACACGTTCATTCAATTCAACAAAATAGGAGTTTAACAAAATTGTTCAAAAGTAATCCCTAAAACTAAATCAGCCACTCATGGTCTCCATAAAATCATTAACACTCAAATATTCCATTCTACAAAGATTAGAAGAGATAAAAACACAGAAAATTGAATAAAGAAAACTTCTTCTCTTCTTAGCAAAATCTGGAAATTTTGATATTGATGTGTTATTTTCCCAATTGTTGTTGTTAATCCTCAAATCTTCACCTTTCTCAAGACTTAAAACTTGTATTCTTCACTCAAAGAGACTCTTTTCTACAGAGGGTTTCATCTCTCTTTATCTATAGAGGTTTAATTTGTTTTTATAGTCCAAAAAACCCAAAGTTTGATTGAACCCTGCATAATCTCTCAGATTAAACTTCCCACGATCATAGGAATTGGCATGATTCCCATGATCATGGGACCTTGTAACAAAAATTTCCTTTTTCTCCTATCCTCTTTTGTCTCTAGCTTAATCTCAAAGTTGCTCAATCTTCATTCCTACATAAAAACAATTGATTCTTACCCTAAATTAACATCAAACATAAAAGAACATCAATGAAGATCAAACTAAACAAAAACATACAAAAAGAATCCTAAAATACAACAATAATCAACTATTACGCAAGAAACACAAACCAATTACATAGAAAAATATAGACTAATGCTCCTATTTTATTGTTCGAATTATGTCTCACCTAAGATGTTCAACTATATTAACTACCCTCTCTCAAGGTGTAATTAATTATCCCTAATCAAATTAAATGAATTCAATTGAATGATCTCTCAACCTACCCAATCACTCCACCAATTGAACTAGTTATTAAGCTATCCTATGGGTGATCAATTGAATTATCTAAGATCTCTCTTCTAACAAATCAATTAATGCGATGATTGTAAGTTTATAGCTTGCCAACTCTCATTGTACAATCCTACACAAATAACCTTACTCACTTTCTTGATTTATTGCAAGATATAAATATGATCAACAATCATCAAAGACACTTTCATTCAATTCAACAAAATAGGAGTTTAACAAAATTGTTCAAGAGTAATTCCTAAAACTAAATCATCCACTCGTGGTCTCCATAACGTCATCAACACTCAAATATTTCATTCTATAAAGGTAAGAAGAGATAAAAACATAGAAAAGTGAATAGAAAAACCTCTTCTTCTTTGCCAAAATTTGGAATTTTTAATGTTGATGTGCTATTTTCCTAATTTTTGTTGATAATACTTGAATGTTCACCTTCCTTAAGACTCAAAACTTGTATTCTTCACTCAAGGAGGCTCTTTTCTATAGAGGGTTTTGTCTCTCTTTATCTATGGAGGTTTAATATGTTTTTATAGCTCAAAAGACCTAAAGTTTAATTGAACCACATATAATATCTGGGATTAAACTTCCCATGATCGTGAGAATTGGCGTGATTCCCACAATCGTGGGAATCATGCCAATTATTGTGGGATCTTGTAACAGAAAGTTCCCTCTTCTCTTCTCCTCTTTTGTCTCTAACTCAATCTTCATTCCTGCATAAAAGCAGTCAATTCTTACCCTAAATTAACATCAAACATAAAAGAAAAATAATGAAGATCAAACTAAACGAAAACATACAAAATGAATCCTAAAATATAAAAATAATCAACTATTATGCAAGAAACACATGCCAATTACTTAGTAAAATATAGACTAATGTACAACTATGAAGAAGCTAATCAGATGTGGGAGGGAGTAGCTGCCCTTTAAGAAATGTAGCTAAGGAAATATAAGAGTTTCTAAAAGGCCTCAGGGTAGTAAAAAGGAGTCTTGGTAATGGAATAAAGATTTATAAGAAAAGGTGAAGATAGAAAAGGTTATTTATAAAAGCTTTATTGGATAGCAACATAGATCAAGAGAAGGTAGTTAACAACGAGAGTTACAAGCTAGCAAAGAAATAGGCAAAGAAGATAGTCCAAAAAATTAAAACTAGTGTTTATGAGAACATGTATCACTGATTGGAAATAAAGGATGAAAAATGATATATTTAAATTGGGAGAGACAGGAAATAGAAAATGAGGAATTTAGATAAGATTCGTTGTATAAAGGATAAAGTAAAGTAGGTGCTTGTGGATGAAAATGACATCAAGAGAAGATGGCAAAGATACTTCTATAGTCGTTTTAATAAAGTTAGAGATAAAAATATTTCCATGGGTGATCTTAGCAATTTTGAGAAATATCTTAGTTTCACTTGCTGAAGATCATAAGAGAAGAAATTAAAGGATCTTTGAGGAAGATGAAGAGTGGAAGGGTAGTAGGACCTGATGGGTTACCCAAAGAGGTGTGGAAGAGCCTAATAGAAGAGGGTTTTACTTAGTTAGCAAGTTTGTTGTATAAAAGATGAAGCAAGACGGGTGCTCGTAAATGAAAATGACATTAAAAGAAGATGATATAAATACTACTATATCCTTTTTAGTAAAGATAAAGATGACCACAAAACTTTTGAGAAATATCTTAACTTCACTTGTTGCTAGAAGATTATAAGATAATAAATTTAAGAATCTTTGACAAAGATAAAGGGTAGAAGGGAAGTAGGGCCTAATGACCTATAAAGGTGTGGAAAAGCCTAAGAGAAAAGGTTCTTGCTTAGTTAGCCAATTTTTTTAATGTGATCCTCAAGTCTTAAAAGATGCCAAATAAGTGGAGACTTAGCACACTAATCCCTTCTTATTAAATCAAATAGGACATCCAAAGCTGTAACAACTATAGAGGCGTCAAACTACTTAGTTACACTACAAACTTATGGGAAAGAGTCCAAAAGGGTACACCTATCTCAAAGAACTAATTTTGTTTCAAACCAGGGAGGTCTATAATAGAAGCTAACACCTCTTTAGATGATTAATAGAATATTGTAAGGATAGCCACAGGGACCTACACTTAATATTTCATTAGCTTAAAGAAGGCTTATGATAGGGTACTTAGGAAAGTCATCTGGAAATGTTTAAAAGCTAAGGAGTTCTTATAACCTATATACAAGTTATTATGGATATGTATGAAGGTGTTAATAGTAGAATAAGGATGAAAAGAGGAGATATAAAGCATTGTTTTGTCGATATTAGGCTACATTAAGTATCCTCATTGAGCCCCTTCCTATTTACATTAGTTACATATAAACTCACCAAAAATATCTAAGGGGATTTATCTCGATGTTTTTTATTTGCTAATGATATTATTTTAATGGATGAAAAAAAAGGATGTTAATGGAAAGCTAGAACTTTGGAGGGATACGCTAAAGTTGAAGGGCCTTAAATTGAGTAGGATTAAGACTGAATACTTAGAATATAACTTTTCAGGTCATAAGGTTGCACCCAATGTGGAGATAAAGATTAATTCAAAATTTATACCATTGGTTCAAAATTTTACCATAAAATGATTGTTTTAAGTACCTTGGATCCATCATACAAAACAATAATGAGATAAATGATGATATAGTTCACCATACCAAAATCAGTGTTGCTTAAATGGAGAAGAGCATTAGGAGTTTTATGTGATAAGAAGATACCACTCAAGCTAAAAGGTAAATTCTACTATTTAGCAATTAGGCCAACCACACTTGATAGAGCAAAGTGTTGGCCCATCAAATGGGTTCATAGTTATAAGTTAATCGTGGTAGAGATGAAGATGCTCTATTAGATATGGAACTTTAAAAGAAGAGATAAGCTAAGTTAGGGTAGCTTAAATTGATGGTAATCGAAAGGAAACAAGGCTTAAGTAGTTTGAATATGTTAAGAGGAGACATCTTGATGTCCCAATAAGAAGATACAAGAAGATTATACTAAGGAACTATAAGAAAAGAAGAGAAAGACCTAAGACGAATTAGGAGGAGATGATCAGGCATAATATGGCCCTCAATAGTAAACTTTAGTGAACTAAGGTTCAAGTAGAGGATCTTATATAGAGAGGTCCTTATCTTTTCCTAAAGAGGCACATTTTCTTTAGGTCTTTTAAACCTTTTCTTGCACTTTTTTTTTTAAAGTTGAAAGAAATTTCATTAACTATAGTAAAACTATTTACAACATTACAATGAGGTCTCTTCTTTATATTTCGAAATATAACTCTTTACGATGGATAAAATAACTTTTCTTTCCTTTTTTTTCATTTCTGGGGTCTTGTATTTACCATAAATACTTTCGTTTGTAATACTTACCCTTTTGTTATTTTATTTATTTATCTGTTATTTTTCTTCTTTCTACTCTTTCAATTACTTGTTTGTTTGGCTTATTTGTTTTATTTCTTGTCTGTTTATTTATTTATTCATATTTTTATTTTTATTTTGAATTCCTTTATTTTTTATTTTTATCCTTATTTTCTATGTTTTTTACTTTTACTTTCACTTATTTTCTATTTATGAAATTATTTATTTATATATTTAGCTATTATTATTATTGTTATTATTATTATTTTCTCTTTTTCTTTTTTCCTTTTTCTTTTCTTTGACTCGTTTAAAAAACTTTCTTCTTCCTTCTTTTCCTATGAGTTTATTGGAAACAACCTCTCCACTAGTTAAAGATAAAGCTCTATACCATTAGACCTCCCTAAATCCCACATCTCCACAGGATTTCTATTAGGATATTGTTAGTGTTATCTTAGATAATAGGAAAATGGTCAGTACTAATAGTTACAATACTCCTTACATGGACACTCAAACTAACTAAAATTATACTATATAAGATGATAAAAACACTAGTCTTAATAATTTTTTAAATATTTATTTATGTTTTGAATAAAATATAAAATCACATATCAATTGCCTTAAGACATATCATACAAATTAATAATATTTTTTACAAAAGTTTACAAAGACAAATGTGAGAAAATGCAGCTATAATAAGAAGGGAGAAATCGATTATAATGTTACCACAAGAGGGTTGAACTATATTCTTTTTTAACAAACTATCTAACTATTTGGTAAACAAATATCAGTAAAATATTCTTCACAAAGGTCATTGAAGAAGATAAGAAAAAATTCGTAACAAAACAATGTGTATATTGATAAACTATATAGGAAAATGGTGAGTAGGAGATCAATGTTTAGTAAAAAAATCTTTAATTATGACTTGAATGACATCTTTAGCATGGATATCATCATTCAAAATATGGAACATCACCATTCTATTTTTTGGTAAGAAAAGTTAGAGGAAGCTTATTACAACTACATTTGCTAATCTTTTTATTAGAATTATTTAATAAAATGATTCGTGTTAATTCCAAAAATTGAGTTCAAACTTGAAATTGAAGGTTCATTCCTTCTTATATATAAGTTTTAACCTTGGTAAGGAGCTTCTAGATGTTATTCCTACTTTGAAGGCTAGGAAAATGTGAATTTCAAATTTTGGATGCTATTAAAGTAGTTTACCAATGGAAACCTACTTTAAAATAGCAACAAAAACATTGGAAGATCATAGGAAACAAATTCCTTAATGGTCTCTACCTTAAGTTGACGAGCTTGGACAAGATGGAAGAGGAGACAAATCAAACTTTAGTTAAGAGACAAATCATACAAGTTAAGAGAATACTCTTAAAACTCTAATCAAACTTTAGTTTGAAATAGTAATAGAATAAGAAGGTCAAGTGAAGATTTAAACTAACTCATTACTAATATAAATCAACTCTACACAAAATGAAGAATTTTTGGTTGATAATAGGAGAAAATTAGGGAGAAAAGGTTGGACTAAGAGAACCAAAGTAAAAAAACCTAATTATGTTAATAATATCATGGAACATTGTTAATAGTCCTCACAAACAACAAATGTTGAATGACTTCATTTTAAACAATAAATTGGTGATGGTTAGATTGCTAGAAACTAAATTAAGCCTAGAGAAGCTCACAAGTTTGAAGCTTTTAAGTGGAAAATGATTTATTCTCTTAACCATTAGTCCCACCATTATCACAACATGGTAGTGATTCTACTTTAGTCTGAACATAGATGAAACAAGCCACAAACTAATCAGCGTATTTGGAGGTTTTCTTTCTCTAGTTGAAAACTAAGATTCTTACTACTTTTTTTGTATGGTTTTAACTTTAATTTTCAGAGGAGAGCTACTTGGATGAAATTGTAGGAGCCTCACAACCGTATTCAAAGACTATGGTCGATCTTTAGAGAATTTACCCTTTACTTTTCTAAAGTTGAGGGGAATATCAACTTTAGAAACTTCATTACTAATTTCTAGGAATGCATAAGATATATGAGTCATTGAATTGAAATTTGAGGGACAAACTTTTAATTGGAGCAACAAATAAAATTGCTCTTGGAATATTAAGAAAAGGATTGGTAAAGCTATAGTAAATAGGAAATGGCTTGTCTATTTCCTTGAAAGTAAAATAAGGGTTTTGAACTCTTTATTTTCTGATCATTCTCTATTAATTGAAAAATCTATTTGAGAGCTAAACATTTTCCTATTTGACTCCATAACTACTTGCTAAACATTGATGGCTATAAAAAGGAAATATTAAAGGGACTTTGACACTAAATCAGAGGTTACAAAGCCTATTTTTGTATTAAGAAATTGGGGCTTATTAAAGAATAGTTAAAATCACTTGAAAGGAAAAGAAGGGGTAGCAACACTTTGGATTTGGTTAAAAAGAAAAAGGAAGAGCTTATTATAATTCAATCAGAATTGAAGAACCATCCAGGTAAGGGTAATCTCCTTAATTAAAAAAAACCATATGAGTATATTAAGGGTTTTTCAAATCATAACTCTCTACTTCTTCAAAGGTCTAGAATTCAGTAGTGAAATAATGAGGTATTTCTTCATCAATTATATTAGATATAAGGAATAGTAGCAAAATCGTGTCCTTTACTAATTAAAAAGGTCAAATTGTTACTTCCTATAAGGATATCAAGATGGAAGCTTTCTCTTATTTTATAAGAATGTTAAGGGCTTTAACAAAGCTTTCTCTTGTTTTATAAGAATGTTAAGGGCCTCAACATTGAATTTATCATCTATTCCTATTTTGAAGTCCTTTCTTTCGAACAAATAATAAGTGAGAAAAATAAATGAACTAATAAGAGTAATCAGTCTTTAAAAGTTAGAAGGGTGTTTTTTTAGTTGAATGCTATAAAATCTCCAACACTTGATGGCCTAAATGGATTTTTCTATGAGAAATCTTGACCCCTAATAAAGATTACTATATCTAAAGCCATCCGATAATATTTTTATAAAGGTAAGATTCTTAAAGAGATCAACAAGAAACTTCTCCATTTGGTCCTAAAAGTACCTAACCCTAGCTCCTTAAATGTTTTTAGAACTATTTCTTATTATAAATTTCTGTATAAGATCATTTCTAAAGTTATTGCTAACAAAATCAAGAAAGTCCTTCAAACCATCACTTGTGATGTATAAGGAGCTTGTTTTGGATATAAGGCTAAAAGGTGATAACATATTAGTAGCTCAAGAAATATTTAAGGGATATTTTAGAAAAAAGATCCTAAAATTTATGCAATTAAGGTAGACTTGTTTAAAGCTTTTGACATAATTAGCTAGGAATTTATATGTTACAAGTATTTGAAATCCCTAATAAGTTTAAAACCTAGATTGACCTTTTCATCACAATAACATCCTTTAGTGTTTTAATCAATGAGTAATCAATACAATTATTCTATAGAGAAATGGGATTCCCCTTGTCAGGTTACCTTTTCATTTTACATATAGAAGCTCTATATTGATTGATTAAAAGCAAAATCAACACTAACCCAAACATCAATTATTGTAGTAATTGTAAAACCATTGTAGTAGTTACCCTATTCTTTGAAGATTATTAATACTCTTCTGTAGATCTAATGATGCCTATATAAACTTGCTTATAGATTCCCTGAAGGTCTTCAAAGAACTATTGGACTTAGAAGTTAATAGAAGAAAAGGTGATAGCAAACATCATATAGGTGAGAACACCATCAAATTACATATTGTATTAAGTCTAAAATGACATAACTTAGTTATGAGATAATTTGTTAAAGAATAAATATCAAGCATACAAATTGCTGTATGAAAAGGTAAAGAAATGCATTTCTATATACATAACTACTTTTCTATTTTTGGAACATATATAAATTTAATACAAAAGTGTTTTTAAAAATAAATAGTTCTATATATCTTTATTATATGTGAAGTAACTCCAATAATTTCTTATCATTTAAAGTTTAATAAATGTATAAATTAAAAATTAAGAGCATGATAATAATATTATATTTAAATAATTTAGAATTTGTAAGATGATTAATGAATTTGATGGAAAGGAAAATTCCCTTATCACAATCACATTCTATCAACTATCAACTATCAACTATGAAAGATATGGAATACTTATCTTTCAATGATGGTTAACTTCCCGATAACTTTTATAAGTGATGTTAATAGTAGAGCTCCATCAATGATGATTACCTGGCCTTCCACCAATTAAGAAATTGCAAAATAGGAAGTTTGATAAAGGTTATAAGTTTCATGATCCATGTGTTTTAAAATATAATAAAATTATAAAAGAAACTAGTAGTATATATACAGTATAATAACATGGTGCGTTCAAACAAAAAATTAAGTGGTAACTGAATCAATTTAGGATAAAATCAAGAGTTTTGAATTGAAGTGTAAATAATTGCATAATAAGTAGGTTTCAAACTAAAAGAAATAAAATTATTTCATATTGATTTTATAATAGTAAGAAACTAATTCTAAATTATTTTAGAAATTTGGGATTTTAAGCTACCATTTCTAAATCAAAAAGAAAGAAATCTAGTAAGAAAGGAGTTATTTTCATTTTCTAAAATATCTAAAAAGTAAGTTGAAGAAATCTTTTCTTAAAAAGAGTTTACTAAAAAAATCACAATAGCTTTCCTAACCAAATACCTCTAAATCTATTGCTAATAATTAAGAACCTACTCAGGATTCTGAGACCCTAAGGCTTAACATTGCCTTTTCAAATTATAATACCACTTAATTCATTATAGAGGAATCAAAGAAAAGTTATGCAGACATTCTAATCTTAGAAAATCCACAATGCATAGATGAGAAAGTAATATGGTAAAGGAAAAATTTAACCTTAAGAGATCTAGGAATATTAACTAAGCAATGACAGAGACCAAGGCTTTATTATTAGAAACTTAACATTTCGTATATACAAACCCTTGAAACATTTTAAAATATGAAGCAAAGAGGATTTCTCTCTTCAACTACATTAAAGCCCTAAAAGCTAACTTCTCAATCCTTAAACCAAGGTCAAGGATCCAGTGGTTATTAAAAGGTGATAAAATCTCAACTTTTTTTTTATAATTTCTTCCTCTGAAGAAATTCAAGCAAAGTGTCTAATGTAATCCTATTTACAAAATCATTATTAAATTGTTATTCTCAAGATTTAAAGTTGTTTTGAGATTTATTATTCATCATTCTCAAAGAGATTTTATAAGTGGAAGAAAAATTGGTGAAAAAATTTTAATTGCCTAGTAAAATTTGAAGAATTATAATAAAAAGAATTCTTTCAAGAGTTATGTTATTAAAATGGATTTTTATAAGGTATTTGAATCCACCAATTGGTTTTCCTATTCAATTCATTAATTGGAATGATCAATGCATAAGTTTTAAATCATTTGCATCTTAATTAATGAAGAATATACAAAGATCATTAAAGGTGCTAAGAGATTAAGAAAAGGGAATCCAGTTTCTTATAACTTATTCACTTTGCTTAAAAACCTGAATAGCATGATTGGGAAACCATACGTATGGAAAAATGTTTTAAGTATCATAACAAATGCAAGTTGTTGAATATTTACGCGTATCTTATAGATAATATGTTTCTCTTTTTAGGTGCTAATATCAATTCATTCTTGCTTTAATGACCACTTTAAGGAAATTTAAGGAAATTTTAGGCCTCTTTGTGAATAAGGAGAAAAACTATGAGAACCATTCTTCTAGGTAGCACCTTTTGCTACATGGATTTCCCATTTGATCTCAAAATGAAGGACCTTCCTTTTGCATATTTTAGAATTCTAGCACATAGGTAGTTCACCCTATTAATTTGAATGATTAAGAAAAAGGGTAAGTTCTTACTGTAATAAAAGTTTATCTTATTTTATAAGAGTTCACTAACCTTTTTACACAGCAAATTTCCTATTATGCCTTTTGTCACTTCCAATTTTGGAAATTTCTTTTCCTGCGAAGTGCTTCTCTCCTAATTGGTTCTTGGAATAAGGCACGATGGAGAGTTGGTTGTTGCCTTTCTAAAAGGTTCTTCTTAGACCTTTCAAACTGTTATAACTGAAGGGGAACCCTCCCTTTCTGAAAAGGACTTTCTAGTCCTCTCTCGTGAGTTGTTGGTGGAACAACAAGGTGTCAAACAGCCAGGAGAAAAAGGGTCGATTACAGCTAAATCTAAACCTTCTCAACCTGCTTGAGTTTGGTATCAGCACAACAAAGGTATTTCAAAACATTTTCATAATTTGGTCAAGGATGGGGTTGTCTCCCCTCCGATTGAGGTTTTCCAAACTAGTGTTAAGGCTTGGTCATCTACGTCGGTGGGATTCTTTTAGTCTAAATTTCCGACCTCCCCTATAGTGCTTGTTTGGGCCAAGGCTAGATAGGATAAAAAAAGGTCTAAAAATGGTGATGCTTAGAGAAGATTGCATAATTTTGCTCAAGTTTCAGATGGATATGAATTTGACAGAGTTAATCGAGCGGGGGCCATATAATATAAGTGATCAACCTTTGTTTATGCAACAATGGAAGCCTGATATGGCTTGATAGGGGAGGAATTGAGGTATTACGTATGTAGGTTAATTTATATAATCTTCCTATGGAGTTCTAGACTATTGAAGGGTTAAGTTTCTTAGATAGCTCATAGATTCTCAAACAACTATGATATAAAGAGTATGCTATGCCAAGCTTTGTATTTAAATAAATAAAAACACACCTCTCCCGAATAAGCTATATGAAATTAGACTTGGAGAAAATGGAGAGATGGAACAAACAAAAATACATGTGAGATATCTATAGAAACTGAGCAAAAAGAATGGGTTCCAGCTGGAAAAAAAGTTTAAAATAGATTAGCACGATGAATTGTTGGTTGATGCTACCAATCCCTCCTTTTCAGTTCTTAATCTAATCCATAAGGATACACTAGGCCATAATATGGATCTTAATCAATTGCCTAACTCCTTAGACATAGCAGAGATAGTTTTATAGTAGACTAGAGATAATGATGAGGTAGCTACTGAAACTTTTCCTAGCACTTCATTACAAGTTGACACTTTAACAAAGAATAGACAGCCTGGTGTTGTTTCTAAAAATATTAGACCCGTAGGAATTGCTTCAGAATTCTCTTTTATCGAGAATTTAAGTGACAAGGACGAGGATGATGTTTTGGACCACAAAGCAAACCAGGCTACTAACACTGACTAGACTGGTTTTAACTTGAAATTTTATGACTTTCAAATGCAAGTTACTAAATCTAAAAGGCGATTAGCTCAGAAAAAAGGCAAGTAGAAAACTCAAGGGGATTCCTTTGCTCATGTTGATCTTATTTTAGAACACTAGAGGGTTGAATAACCCTCATAAAAGCCAGCACTAGTTGGTCTTTTAGAAACTAAAATAAAAAATCCTTCTTCATTTTCAAGTTCATATTTTTTGGGAGCTAATTGGGAGCTATACTCAAATCATACCTCAAACTTTAATAGTCAAGCCATCTGCCTATTTAATGCCGATCTACTTAAAGTGCAAGTTCTACATGAAACTGAGCAATTGATACACTTGCAGTGTAAGTTCAAGAACCCGATGGTTAGTTTTGAATTGTCATTGGTTTATGCTTTTAACTTCAGATTTCAATGTGAAAATCTTTAGTTGAGCCTTCAAACTATACAATAAAATATATGCAAGCTATGGCTAGTAGTTAGAGATTTCAATTACTCATTGAATGCCTCTAAAATTAAAGGTGGTCAAAACTTTCAATTGAACTAACAAAAAAGCTCTCTAATTTTTTGTTAACTATGGACTTGATTTATCTTAATTCCACTGGTAGACAACTTACATAGTCTAATAACGAAGATAGAAGTATGCTCAATCACAAAAAATTTGGATTGAACACTTATGAATTCTATTTGGTTAAATTAGTTTCCACATTATTTCGTTCACTTTGGAGAAACATTAACTTCAAATCACTCTTTTATACAGTTGATTGCAAAACTAATTACTTGTTTCATGATAAAAATTGCAAGTATACAAGTTGTTACTTATAGTAAAAAACAAATATCATCCTACAGAGATTGTGCTTAGGCATCACTTAAGTAAGGTTATGTTTTGTTTAAGACTTAAATTCAAATATTAAACTAAAAATTAATCTAAATTAAACAAACTAGCAACAATCGAATAATTTAACAATGGAAATTTGTAAAGAGAATTAATCAAGTTATGGGAGAGGGGATTTTACAAATAATCGATACTAATATAGCCTTTTATGTGTTTATGGGGTGTCAGTTCTAGACAATCGTACGGTTGATTACTCTCTCTCGAGTTATAATCATTCCTTAAATTGTAAACCCTAATCAAATTATGGACTTACAATCTCTCAATTCACAAATTACCCACAACATAAAATATTTCTAAAGCTCTCTAATAAAAATTGGGTCTTATATAGGATCTCTCTCCATAAAATTACCAACTAGATTGGTTAAGTGGTCAATTAGATTGTCTAACTCTCGTTAATCCAATCTAATCATTTTTATTCGGTTCACCCTCTCAGTTTGTTACTGAAACATGCGAATAATTTAATCAATCACAACACCCAAATCATGGAAACACAATTCAACTAGATTAACATTAAAAATAAGCCAAATCCTAAAGGAGAAGTTAGAACATCATGAACAACTCAAAATCCATATCCATATAACCCATCTCATTCTTACACATTAAATGAATAAAAAGATAAATGAAGAGGAAATGAAACTCTAGTTGGATGATTCGGGAAAGCCATGGCATCAAGAGATCACATATTTTGGTAAGCTTCAGCGTCAGAACCCTCGTCTTCTTCCTCTTTTTCTTCTCTCTCTATCTTGGGTTTCCAAATATAGGTAGAATGTAAACTCTCCTTTTCAAGGTTATATCATAATCCTTTTATAACATTTACCAATTAAGGTAGCACTAGTGTCTTTTTAGGGTCTAAACTGTCCCTCGAAAGCTCAAATCTGAAAGTGATTTTGCGTATGTCTACTCGTAGGCCACGATCGTGGCTCTTAGTGCATAATCTTGGCCTAGTTATCTGCTATTTTTCACAATCGTAGCAGATACCCCATGATCTTGGCCCTATGCTTGAGCTTCTACCACCACGCTTCTATCACAATCGTGGCATATTTGCCATGTTTGTGGCCCTATGTTGGTACTTCTGTCACGATCGTGGTCTAGTGTTTTAGTTCAGGTCTCCTCTGAAACTCTTCTGAATGCCCTAAAACACTAACAAATTCATCAAGACACCTTATATATATATAATTAAAACTCGAAAGCATGTTCTAACCTAAAGAAACACTTAAAACAAAAATGTTTATGAACTAACACAATTATTAAGCTAAACATATACTAAACAATCAACTTAACTACTAAACACATGTTAGATTACCTATAAAAATTCAATGCAATTTACACCTATTAACATCCCCATACTTAAACTTTTGCTTGTCCTCGAGCAAAGATTAAATATAACTAATAAAATTCTATAACTTCGTTTTCAAAATGATTGAAGTATGCAATCCCTCAAACTTTTGCCAACTCAAGTGTCAAACTACTACACATATTATGACATTTTCATTTGTGCATAAAAGCAAACTCACCCATGAAACTGTCAATTAAAGATAAGTATAAAATCAAAATGGACCTTCCTTACAGATTTCACTCTTTTCTCTCAAGTGTTTGATGGTTAGTGTTTAACTCAAACGTTCTATAGGAAACCATACTATCATAGGTTTGCTAATACACCAATTTTTCTCCACAATAATTATATGCTAGGATAGATCAAAAGCGCTTTGTTTCAGGTTGTAATGTGGCTAGGGTTATAACAGGTTTTAGGGGTTTATCATAAGCATTTATAAACTACTAAATGTACTATAGGATGACAAAGATAAACTTCCAAGATATGTAAATAGATAAGACTACTTCTTTGCACTTATTGTATCTACTACATGTTATTCCTTTTTCTTTTCTTTTCTTTTTTTCTTTAATTATGTTCTTTTCTCTTTGTTCTTTCCTCTTTTTTTCCTTTTTTCATAAAAAGAAAAATGAATAGAAAACAACAACTATATGCAATGTGCTCTTAACTTGTGATTCCACACTAAAGTATCACTTAGCACTCTATTAACTTATGATTGGGTAAGCTAATGAGGTTTGTGAGTTTTTAAAAATTGGGTGATTTCAAGAAAAAAAGGTTAGAGGCTTAATGGGGCTAGCAAGGGATAATAAAAAGGTAGGCCATTTAAGCCAAAGGTTAAAGTAAGAAAGTCTTAATCATTTCTATCTAGCATGTTCTGAACATAATTACCTTAGGAAACATCACACAAACAAGGAAATGAAATGACTATAGAATGGAGTCATAAAGGCTCAATTCCTCACATAGGCTCAAATAAAATTCCATTACACTTCTATACATTACCTCATTGTTCAAGTTTCAAGTTTTGAGTAAGATTCTATGGCCAAATACTTTCATCACTCCACATGGTTCACTCTCCATTCAAGTAGACTAATTTAAGTTCACGCATGCATTTAATCTCATTCCAACTACTATGATATAATTTTATGGGAACATATCCATAACAAAGATTCAATTGTAAGGAAAATGACACACCTAATATCAACAACCTAACATGCAACCTAAATGACATGAAAAAATGCAAACATAAATGCAAAGACTACCTTCACATACTTAAACAAAACATTGTCCTCAATGTGCAAAAGAGAACATCTAAAACCAACAAACAACATCATGAAAAACAAAACACAAAACACAAGAAGAATAATAGAATAGATTAAGGGCAAGATGGGTTTATGGTGGTGGTGCCGATAGAAGTGACTTATTTTTCCTCTGAACCTTTGGTCCTCTAATAAGCTATGATGCACAATATATCTTCAACTAACCTCAAAATGTATCATTAGGGACCTAACCAACAAAAGAATGAAGGGAGAAACAAGTTAAACCAAGCTAAATATTCTCAAATAAAAAAAACCAAACTAACACAAAGACAAACGAATGAAAGACAAACATACTAAGTTAAGGTCATTACCTTGACCATTCCATATAAAGTCATAAAAGAGTGAATGAAAGGCAAGAGAGTACTCCCCTTTCTTGTGAGAAAATACTTCTAAAGTAAAGCTTGCATCTATGTCCATTAACCTTAAAGTTTTGACCTTTTCATTTTCTAACTCCAACGCTCCATAGGAAAACACTTGACTAACCTTGAATGGACCACTCCATCTTGACTTGAGCTTTTTGAGAAACAGCCGAAGTCATGAATTGAATAAAAGGACTAAGTCTCCACTTATAAATTTCTTCTTCTTAATGTGGCTGTCATGCCACTTCTTAGCCTTTTCTTTGTACAACTTGGCATTTTCATATGCATTATATCTTAATTCTTCCAATTCATCAAGTTGTAACAATCTCCTCTCTCCTACTAGTTTCTAGTTCATGTTCAATTTTATAATTGCCTAATAGGCTTCAGCTTCAATGGAAAATGGCAAGCCTTTCCATATATAAGTTGATATAATGTTGTGCTTATGGGAGTTTTGAAAGCTATCCTGTAAGCCCACAATGTATCATCCAACTTTAAAGCCCAATCTTTTCCTAAAGTGCTCACTAGCTTCTCCAAAATCTTCTTTAAATCTTTATTCACCACCTCTACTTGGTCACTCATTTGCAGATAGTAAAGGGTTACCACTCTATGATGAACATTATATCTTCTCAAAAGAGCCTCAAAAGGTTTGTTGCAAAAGTGGCTCCCTCAATCACTTACCATAGCTTTAGGCATCCTAAATCGAGTAAAGATCTTCTTGATAAATCGTTGCACCACCTTGCCATCATTTGTTAGAGTAGCTATTGCTTCGACCCACCTGGACACATAATCAACTCTAACCATTGTATAAGAGTTACCTTAATATCTCATCTCTTTTCAAAATATTGCCCAATCTTTGGCACCTATCACAACGTAATACAAAATCTCAAACATCCTTGAACAAGTTTGGTCAGTAGAATCCACACTCCAAAATGCGTGCAACTGTCTTGTTCGCTATATAGTATCCAACACAAACTAAATTATGACACTGGGTCAAAACTTCAGGCATTTCATCTTTAGGGACATACCTACGAGTCAAACTATCAACACATATTTTATATAACACATGTTCATCCCAAATATAGCATGAACATTGAAATAAGAACCGCTTCCTTTGTTGATACAAGAGATTAAAGGGAAGAATGCCACCTGAGAGATAATTGGCAATATCTGCAAACTAAGGAAGAAAAGGATTTTCTACCATCATTAAAGCCTCGTCAGGAAAATGCTCTTCAATTTCCTTTTCTTCTTTATTGTGTTCCCATTCAATCCTTAATAGGTGGTCCGCCATAACATTTTCTACTCCTTTTTTATCCTTAATTTTAATGTTGAATTCTTATAGCAAAAGCCCCTATCAGATAAGCACAACCTTGGCATCCTTCTTCGCAAAGGGATAACACAATGCTACATGATTTGTAAAAATAATAATTTATGACCCCAAAAGGTAAGAATGAAAATTTTCACATGAAAATACCACTAGAAACAACTCCTTCTCAATGTTGGTGTAGTTCAGATGTGCTCCTATTAAGGTCTTACTGGTATAATAAATTGCATGTAATTTCTTCTCCTTCCACTATCCGAGTACACAGCCAATGGCATGGTCACTTGCATCACACATGATCTCGAAAGGAGGTGACCAATCTAGTGTCATCAAAATAGGTGTTATTGTAAAGGTCGTCTTTAACTTGATAAAAGCATCTAAACAATCCTCATCAAACATATAAGGCGTATCTTTAACTAACAAGTTAGTTAATGGTCTAGAACTAAGAGAAAAATCCTTGATGAACTTTATATAGAACCCTACATGACTAAGGAATGCTCAGATGTCCTTAATGTTGATTGAAGGTGGAAGCTTTTTAATCACTTCAGTCTTAGCTTGACCTACCTCAATCCTCCTATGTGAGATCTTATGACCCAAATTATTTCCCCTTTAGACCATGAATTGACACTTCTCTCAATTCAAGACTAAATGAGACTCCTCTCATCTTTGTAACACTCTGTCCAAATTAAATAAGCAATGATTAATAGAGTCTTCAAACATAGAGAAGTCATCCATAAATACCTCCATGAAGTCCTCATTCATATCTGCAAAGATGGCCATCATGCACCTTTAGAATGTGACTGGTGCATTGCATAGGCCAAAAGCCATCCTCCTGTAAGCAAAAGTCCCATAAAGACAAGTGAAAGTGGTTTTCTCTTGGCCTTGTGGGTATATGAACACCTAATTGTATCCTGAATATCCATTAAGAAAGTAATAAAAAGTACGGCCAACCACCCTCTCAATCATTTGGTGAATAAAAAAGTAATTGAAAATGGCCTTTCTTGGTGGCCATATTAAGCTTCCTATAGTCAATGCACACTCTCCAACCTGTGATGGTCCTAATGGAAATATGTTTACCTTTTTCATTCTCCATCACTGTCATGCCTCCCTTCTTAGGCACACATTGTACCGAACTCACCCACTTACTATTTGAAATTGGGTATATAATACCTACATCTAAAAGCTTCACCACTTCCTTCTTCACAACCTCTTCCATGTTTGGATTTAATCTTCTTTGTCTCTCCCTCACCATCTTGTATCCTTCTTCAAGGTTAATCCTATGCATCACCACATTGGGGCTAATCTCCCTAATATTAGAAATTTGCCATCCCATAGTTCTCATCCTTTTCTTAATGGTCTCTACCACTTTCTCTTCTTGTTCAACATTCAATTAGTTGGAAATGATGATGGGTAATGTGTGGTCCTTGCCTAAAAATGTGTATGTGAAGTGAGAAGGTAAGAGTTTTAGTTCTAAAGTGGGAGGCTTTAGAATGGAAGGTAGTGTGGGTGCATCCTCTCTCTCTAATTTCTCTTGCTCAGCCTCCTCATATAATTCCTACTCACTCACGCTCTCATCCCTATGCACTATATTAATTTTCTCAACCTCCTTTTCAATTTCCTTTTCAACCTCCTTCACACAATCATCCACAACATCAATCTTCATACAAGCACTTCCATCCACCGATTTCTTCAAAGATTTAGTCATAGTGAATTCAACCTGCTCATCACCAATTCTCAAAACCAGTTTTCCTTCTTGCATATAAACTAAAGCCCTACCAATATTCATAAAGGGCCTACCCAAAATCAATGGACAATTCCTATCTTCTTTAAAATATAACATAAAAAAATCAATAGGAATTATAAATTTATCCACTTTTACCAGAACATCTTCTAGGTCTCTTGATGGATTGATCCGTAAGTTTGATATGTATAGATCTTAGCTTGACATCTCCTAGCCCCAATTTCCTGAAAATAGACATAGGCATCAAGTTAATACTTGCACCTAAATAACATAAGCATTTAGAAAATTCAAAATCACTAACAACACATAGAATAATAAAATTCCATGGATTCTGTAGTTTTGAAGGCATTGTGCCTGTGATGATCGAACCATAATTCTCTGTCAGGGTCACCGTCTGATTGTCCTCTCAGGTTCATTTGTGTATCAATATGTCCTTGATAAATTTCGAATACTTGGGCATACACTTCAATGCCTCCAGCAAAGATAAAATAATCTGAAGTTTATTCAACTTCTCTAAAAATTTGTAGAATTGAGTGTCGACTTAATATTGTCTCACCCTCTGCAGGTATGGAATCTTAGGCTTATAAGGTGGTGGTACATATGTATTCTCTTCTTCTTTTTCTTCCAATTTTTTCTTTTATTGGCTATCTTCTTGAGCACTTGGATCCTTCAATCACTTGCCACTCATAAGTGTGATCACCTTGAGTTGTTCCTTTGGATTGGTCTCAATGTTGCATGGTAAACTTCTTGAATTCCTAGAAGACAAAACAATAGCAAGTTGACCTATTTGTACCTCAAAGTTATGGATAAATGAAGTGCGGTTCTTAGCAATTTGGTCAAACTTTGCATATATTCTCTTTTGAATCTCTTCTTGTCTTCTTTGTCCATCCTTTTGGTTTAAGAACTTTGAACCCAATGCATCCATTAACTTGGTCCATTTTGTTCTCCAAAGATCTAAGTCGGTCTTGCTAAAATCTAAGAGGTCCTTATGCTCTCACTTGGCTACCTACATTGTTAGTACTCCATGAAAAATTTAGGTGGTTTTTCCACCCAAGATTGTAAATGTTAGAGTATAGATTATTACCTCGTTGCATTTGACCCAAGTAATTTACTTGTTTATACTACTTGCTCCTAGTAAGAAACATTCAAATGTGCTATGATTGTCCTACCTACATAATGCATATTGTAATTGTATGGTCTTGACTGTAGATGAACAAGCTCTTTACATGTTATTTAACTACTTAGTAAGGGCAACAATCTTACTTACAAGACTATCACTGAGTCAAATGGATTCATTCCTTTTTTCTTTTTGTAACTTTTCCTGCTCCTTTCACTTAACCACATACAGTTGTTACTCGCCAACTCTTCCGAAAGATTATGAGCTGCATCAATGGTTTTCGTCATCAAGGACCCTTCTGCAACTACATCTATTATTCCTCTTATGCTCTGAGTTATACCATTGTAGATTGTTTGCAAAAGAAATTCCTTTGGAAGGTTATGGTGAGGGCAACTCCTTTGTAATTCCTTGAGTCTCTCCCAAGCTTCATACGACTCTCCATCATTTTGTTGAAAGTTGGTGATCTCTCTGATGATTCTTATTGTTTTAGTTAAAGGAAAGCTTGAGCTAGCTACTCCTAAATAGTGATTTGGCTTGCACTGAGTGAATTATACTATGCCTTTGCCCGATCCCTCAAGGTAAAAGAAAATAATCTTAACCTCACAGCATCATCAGTCATCCCATTAAACCTAAAGGTATCACAAATCTCTAAGAAATTTGTAACATGGGCTTTGGGATCTTCGTTGGAAAGCTCATAAAACTGCACATTGCTTTGAAGAATGTTAAGGAGTGCCTGCTTGATCTCAAAATTATTGGCTTGAATTATTGGCCTTGCAACTCCTTAAGGATTAAAACCTAGCCTTATAAAATCCATCAATGCCCTGTCAACTCCTCCTTGCGCTCCTTCTTCTGCCATATTTCTTTTTATTTTATCTTTATGTCTATCTCTTCTTAGCTCTCTTTTGTGCCTTGTAATATCTAAAAATTCTTGTTCACTAAGCTCGTTAGACCTTCTCATGCTCTTTGTATTCATGCACTTGCAAAAATGTAAAGAAAAGTATTAAACACTCTTAAATCAAAGTCATCTAAACTAAAAAAGATGCTAAACAAAATAATCCCCAGCAACGACGCCAAAAATGTGTTGATTGCAAATCCAAGTACTTGCTTTACGTTAAAAACTGTAAGTAAACGAGTCGTTACTTGTAGTAAAAAGCAGATATCTTCCCAAAGAAATAGTGCTTAGGCACCACTTAATTCAAGTTATGTTTTGTTTAAGACTCAGATTCAAGTATTAAACTAAAAAATAAACTAAATTAAACAAACTAGCAATAATCGAGTAATGTAATAATGGAAATTTGTAAAGATAATTAATTAAGTTATGGGAGAGGGGATTTTACCTATCATCAATGCTAATCTAGCCTTTTATATGTTTATGGGGTGTCGATTCTAAACAATCGTAGGTTGATTACTCTCTCTCGAGTTATAATCAGTCCCTAAATTGTAAACCCTAATTAAATTATAGACTTGCAATCTCTCAGTTCAGAAATTACCCACAATTCTAATTAGTTTTAAGGCTCTCTAATAAACAATCAGGTCTTACACGGGATCTCTCTCTATGAAATTACCGACTAGATTGATTAAGTGGTCAATTAGATTACCTAACTCTCGTTAATCTAATCTAATCATTTTTATCTAGTTCACCCTCTTAGTTTGTTACTGAAACATGCAAATACATTAATCATTCATAACACCCAAATCACAGAAACAAAATTCAACTAGATTAACATTAAAAATAAGCAAAATCCCAAAGGAGAAGTTAGAACATCATGACCAACTTAAAATCCATATCCATACAACCCATCTCAATCTTACACATTAAATGAATAAAAAGATAAATAGGGAGAAAATGAACTCAGGTTGGATGATTCGGAAAAGTAGTAGTGTTAGGAGATCACCTATTCCGAGAAGTTTCGGTGTCAGAACCGTCCTTTTCTTCCTCTTCTTCTTCACACTCTTTCTTCTTTCTCTCTCTCTTGGGTTCCAAACGTAGGTAGAATGTAGACTCTCCTTTTTAGGGTTATATCATAATCCTTTTATAGTCATTACTAATTAAGGTAAACCTAGTGTTTTTCCAAGGTTTGAAATATCCGAAATATCCCTCGAAAGCTCTAATACAAAAGTGACTCTGCGTCTATCTGTGTGCAGGACACGATCGTGGCCCTTACTGTATGATCGTAGCCTAAATACCCTACGATTGTGGCCCTATGCTTGAGCTTTTGTCATGATCATGTCAGGTCCCCTAGGATCATGGCCTAGTGTTTTAGTTCGGGTCTCATCCGAAACTCTTCTGAATGCCCTAAAACACTAATAAATTCATCACGACACCTTGTATATATAAAATTGAAGCTCAAAAACATGTTTTCACCTAAAGAAACACTTAAAAGATAAATTTTATAAACTAACACAATTCTTTAGCTAAACACACACTAAATAATCAACTTAACTACTAAACTCATATCAAATTACCTATAAAAATACATTGAAATTTACACCTATCATATGCTAATAAAGAGGCTGGTAGACTGGCATTTAAAGGGTACTCCATTCAGGTTTCCTTAATGCTATTATAGAAATGGAGGGTTTTGTCGATATTGTCCACAGTTGTTGGAGCACTATGATAAATGGATTTAAAGCATTTTAGTTTATATAGAAATTGAAACTGATGAAAGCTATTGTTAAGCAATTCTTGTGAGGTAGGAATTCTAATCTTCAAACATTTAAAGAAAAGCTCTTAGTCACTCAAAGCTCTAATTATGATTTGCCTTTTAAACCAGAACTTAAACAAGTAGAGATGACATGCCTCCATGACTATCAAACTACTCTTGCCTTTCATAACTCAATCTTAATGCAGAAATCCCGTATAACCTAGCTAAAACAGGATAGTGCCAACACAAAGTTCTTCCATTTTTTAATATTGGCTCGCAAAAATACCAATAAAATTCGAAGTTACAAGATTGTAGGGGTTTGAGTGAAATTTTTAGATTGTATCGTGTTTTAGTGGGTAGTTTGGTGTGTGTTTAGTTGTTAATTTGATTATTTAGTGTGTGTTTGGGTTAGAATTTTGTTAGTTTGTTAATTTTTTATGTTTTAAGTGATTTATGGGTCAGAGCATTCTTTTGAGTTTCAATTTTATATTTTTAAGGTGCTTTGATAGGTTTGCTAATGTTTTAGGGTAAAGAGTGGAAAACGGAGAAGATTCGAAGAAGATTCGGGAGATAACCCAGGGCTACAATCATGATAGAAGGATGATGGAGGTGCCACGATCGTGACAGAAGACCAAAATCTTGGCCACAATCATGGCTTGTGCGTAGACAGATGTAGGGATGCTTCTAGTTTTAAGTTTTCAAGGAACTTTTTAGACCTTTCAGACCTCGAAAAGACCCTAGGGTTGCCCTAATTGGAAAGGCCTATAGAAGGCTTAAAGATGAAACCCTAAAGGGAGGTTTAGTTCTGCCATTTTTGGAAAATCCTAAAGGAGATAGAAAGAAGACAGAAGAGGAAGAGGAAGAAAAGGAGAAAAAGCGGGTCTTTCAATGTTGCTAACTTCCCAGATAAATGAGTCTCCCAAAACTGCTGCTTTTCGAATTATCCGATCCAAGTTCTTCCTCCTTTCCATTTTCATTTTTTTCATTCAATGAATAAGATTGAAATGGATTGTATGATGATGGATTTTTGATTTTTGATGATACTCTAACTCTTCCTTCAAGATTTTACCTCGATTTAATGTTAATATAGTTGTTTTGTGTTTTAATGATTGGGTGTTATGATTAATTGCGGTACTTGCGTATTTCAGTAATAAACCAAAAGGGGATAAAAACGATTGGATTAGGTTAATGAGAGTTAGGCGATCTAATACATCATATGACTAATTATATCAGTTATTGTGTAGAGTGAGATCCCGTGTGAGACCCAGTAGTTTATTAGAGGGCTTCAGATCTAATTAAGGTTGTGGGTCATTTGTTAATTGAGATATTGCAATTTTCATAATTCAATTAGGGTTTATGATTTAAGGTTTAATGGTTACATCTCAAAAGAGAGTAATTAACTCTACGATAATCTAGAACTGACACCCCGTTAACACATAAATGGCTAAGTTAGCATTAACGATAAGAAAAATCCCCTTTCTCATAACTTGGTAATTTCTCTTGATTGATTTCCATTGTGACTTTTTTGTTATTGAATTTTAACTTTTTTGTGTTAAATTTTTTAGTTAATTTCTTGAAATCAAATTCACGTATTTAGTTTATGCTGCATTTTTATTTCACTTTATTCATTTTTTTGAGCCTTAGAAAACATAGGATTAGATTAGTTTATCCTCCTCACAGGATCGACCCTTTACTTACTCAAATCACGACCCACACACTTGTAGTATTTGAGGGATATAAATTGTAAGCTTGTAAATCACACCAATATTGAGCATGTTAAACTGGATATTATCATGGAAATAGTTAGAAAATTTTTCATTAATTTAATGGGAACAGTTGCATCTTCCTTACTAGGTCCTAATATTTTACGATTATTTAATTACATCATTAATCAAGGAATGAAAGATATGTTAATTTCTCTTATTACTGCACATGGTGTTAAACGTATCCTCTTCAATTTGCATCCTTCAAAGGCTATTAGTCTGGACGGATTCCTTGCATTATTCTTCTAATGTATATGGGATATCACAGGCCAACTCTTTACTCAAGTGGTACTGAAGTTTCTTTAATCTACCAAAATGCTTTAGGTCATCAATCATTCCTGTATATGATGAGTTTCAAATTATGATAGCAGTTGACTATTGGTAATTACACTATTAAATGAATCTGCAATTGCGTATATTTTCTTTAAAGAATAAAGTAAGCTATTACTTTAATCTTAAAACATACACCTTAGCATTCGTTTATTATGAACCACAATCTTGATGAGTAAAGAACTCATGTGTGTTTCATTATAACTCTTGATATGATCGGAATGGACTTTTATAGAGTATCAATCCAGTGTCTGTATGTTGGAATTATTAATTGACACATGCATTAGGGAACATTCACTCAAACAAAGAGTTTATAATGATATCATCACTTCTAAATATTTTATAGAGATTGGTGATTAAACTGGCGCTAGTAGTTTGATGGACCAGCTACCCATCAAGTCTTAACACCAAGATTAGATCTTATGTGTTAATCACAATGTAGAGTAAAATGAAAGATCTAGATGGAAAAACCAATATAAGGGTAAAACGGTAATTTTACCCTTTATTGTGTTCATGGCTATAATATGGTTCATAATAGAGTTTGCGATTGGACATCAAATTAATATTTTTGAAACACAGTTTCTCACAATTTAAGCAATTCAAGAGTTCAACCAATTGTCTTTAGTGGAATGATATTTGGTAATAAGTCGGAATTAATTTTAATGAGATTAAATTAATTCCGGGCTTATTGGAGCTTGAATTATTTAAGTCCAATTAGATTCCTAATTTGACTTATCGAAAGGTTATCAAGAAAATTAAGAAAAATAAACTAAGGTTATCGGAAAGAAAATGAGATAGTCTGGACAGAAATGGAAGAATTGAATTCGGGCCGATAAGACCGGAACAATTTAATTAAGAGATAATTAAATTAGGTCTTAAGTCTAAAATTAAATGTTGGGCTTATAATAATTAATTGTTAATTATAAGCCCAAAAGAAACATTTAATATTGGCCTGTGTTTTGATTTAATTAATTAGATTAATTGGATTAAAATCTAAATCATCAATCATTAATGGATGGTCATTAAAGATAAATGGTAGCGTAGCTTTGAAAGGATTTTTTTTAGGCTGCTTTTACCAAATGCTCATTTGATGATGCATGTACCAAATATGTGAGTGGAGTTATAAAGACTAAGTTTTTTATTATTTTGAAGGCATAAACGTTCAGCTTATTTTTATTGATATCATTAAAGGAACATGTTATGATTATAGATAATGTTCAAGGATTGTAGTGGAGGGATCTTCTTTTTAAAGAATGAGAAATGTACATCACTTTTTGGCATTCTTTTTATTAAAGAATGAAATGAGTTCTCTGTAACTACTCTCTCCACTCACTTCCAAAGCAAATCATTAATGCTACTCTTTATTAAAAGGTGTAATGGTTGCTTTTTAAACAAAATGTGAGCTGTACATTTTTATTTAAGGATAGCTAACGTGCAAGTGTTGGATTTGGAAAAATATAATGCTTTTAACATTTTTTGATGCCATAATGTACATGAAGGGCTTTTAGTCTTAATTGTTTCTCTCTCAAAAACAAAAGGCTCAAATGAGACCATTGGCAATAACAAAGAAGATGAGAAAGTCTCATGGTTCTTCTTTAAGCTAGTCGAATATTGAAAATGAGAAGGTCTCATCTTTGGGTTCTTATTTACCTAGCCGAATATAGAAAAGGTTTGCTATTCATTTTTCTTCTCCTTTCCCACCAAAGGATCTTGATAACTAAGCTATCCAAGGAGAACTAGTGGTAGATCGAATTGGTTGAGGACATGGTAGCAAGGAGTCAAAGCTGTGGTGAGGAGTCAGTAAAAATTTTGATCTTGTTCTTATTATATTTTTTCCTTATACGGTATCGTGTATGGATTAAAGCATGTTGATTTGGTGTTTTCGCTTCTGCTATATTGTGATTTTGAAAAAAGTTTTTTAAAATCTACCGTTTAGCCAAACTAAGCATGTTTATTGTTTCTGATCCAACAATTGGTATCAGATCCAGTTTTATTATGCATAATTCGATTCCTATATGTGGAATAGGTTGGCAATTATATTATATTATGTATGCTGCAATTTTTTGTATGTGATAAAATTTATATGGTTTGCTCTTTTGATTGTCCATAGAAAATTAATTTACCTGTAATTTTTTCTTCAATTGGTTTGTAACAAGGAGGGTGGCCTATCATTGCCATGTTTCCTCCTTGCCTTAATTTTTCTGTTTTCATTATTTTTATAATGTAAAAATTATGTAATTTTGAAGACAGAGCAGTCATGGATCGAACAAAAGAAGGTAAATGGTTTTGGTTTTTATTTTATGTTCCATTTTAAAAAAATTTCCATTAACTCATTTTTACCGAATGGACTGGGCCGTGCTAGCGAAGAGTTCGAAGCAAAAGATCCACATCCAAAAAGAATTTTTGGGCCTAAAGGCTTTGTATTTTTCTTTTAATTTTCTAGGATTGATAACCAAAAGTAGCTATTTAATTCATGAGATGAATGGATGAATGGATGCAAATAATATGTAATATTATGTGAATGTATTCCATTTAGAAAAATTGCCAACCCTAGGATTTGCCATGCATTCATTATGTATAAGATATATAATGAAACAATACAGGATGGTTAATAAATTGCATCTAGACAAGATGGTAATTATAAAAACTTAAAGACCGAAAAAGATTGAGTGGGAGAGGATGCTCACAAGAGAGTCCACGGTCTCCATACGATGACCCATTTGCATGTGGTGAAGTGTTACTCCACACCGGAGGATATGAATCCTAGATCTTGCATGGTTTGGGTCTCCTAAAGGATAAGTCTACTTATTGGTAGCAAATGTGACCTCCCACTGAGGCATGATTTGTAGGTACCTTTAGTGGATGAATCAAATGGTTGTACATTCAACATGGTTTATTAATAACCTACCCACCGTAGCTCTATTGATACATGCATGGACCAAATTATGGCACTTCTCAAGGAGTTAGGCATGAAGATGCTTGGTAGCTTTTTGAGTGGGAGGGTCTCAGTTTTTCTTTTAATGGATAAGATGACCCATCGTCACTTAGTCTGTTATAGACAAGAAAAATAATCGTCGTATAAAGATTTAATTTTTTAAGTTTTGTTAAATCTATCATTATGCATACATGCATCATGATTTTATACAAAGCTCCAATAATTGTGACTAGTAAGCTCATTCTTTAATAATTTATTTTTCCAAATATAATTACAACAATATGAATCCATTCACAATGCTCTTGACTAATAACAAATTCGAAAATAGAGAGAAATTTAACGAATGGAGACATAACCTTGACATCGTTCTCCAATATGAATGAATTTTATGGGTATTAATGGACAGTGAGCCTGCACCTCCTAGTGACAAATCAAATCCTGAGCTAGTCCAACAATATGAGTGATGGTAGATTGCTGATAAGACTACCAAGTGTTATATTCTGGCTTCTGTCATCGTAATGTTGTAGAAGCAACTTGCAGGCATGCAAAATGCCAGTGCAATGGTCCTTCACCTACATGAGATGTTTGGTGTGAGGACCAGATCAACAAGGGTGCAAGCTATCCAAACCCTTCAAAATGTCAGACAAAAGCCTAGTGAACCAGTATAGGATTACATGCTTAAGGTAATCTCTACGATTACTGAGGCTGAGATGCTTGGGGAAGAAATAGATGCAGAAGTTCAGATGATCATAATCATCAACAGCTTAAACTCTTCCTTTCAGCAGTTTAAGTTAGATTATGAACTTAACACCAAGGGTTACAGCTTGAGCGAGTTTATGAATACTCTTTAGAACACTAAGGAGATATTAAATATCAGGGCTAATGGGCCAGAGACTTATATGGGATTTTCTTCTAAACCAAAAATAGAGACAAACAAAAGAAGAAGGGTTCGAAGAAAGGGAAGGCCCAAATAAAGATCAAAGCCCGACCCATGAAAAAGAAGGCCAAAGAGGACACCAAGGGAAAGTATTTCCACTGTGATGAGAAGGGCCACTAGAAAAGGAACTACACGGTCTACCTTGAGACCTTCAAGAGCAAACAAGGTATGGGTTTCCTAAGTTTATTAGGAACTAGAAATGTAACAGATTCATCTGATTCTTGGATATTAGATTCAAGAACCACTGACCATATTTGCAATTCTATACAGGGGTTCCAACAAAGGAAAAGACTACCTAAAGGCCAGTTTTAAGTCAAGATAGTGGACGGATATTACATTTTAACAGAAGCAGTGGGCGTAGTTATTTTAGACTTTCCTAGTGGTCATAGGTTATATTTGGAGGATGTATATTACATCCAAATGGTTGTAAGGAACATGATTTATTTTTTTGTTTAATAAAATCTGGCTATTCCTTATATTTTGAAAATGTTGTTTCAATATATGAAAACAAGAATTTTATTTTTAATGTGATAATTAAAAAAAGATTGTTCTTTATAGAACCTATGACAGGCTCACTAAACACCACAGTACTAATAAAACCAAGACAATCCAATGACTCTAACATTAATTTAAACTATCTGTGGCATTTAAGGATGGGTCATATTAATCAGAAAGACTTGACAAGTTAGTGAAGGATGGGATCCTTATGAGCTTGGATAATGGTCCATTACCCACTTGTGAATCTTGTATTGAAGGAAAGATGAACATGGCCTCATTTCCTTTCAAAGGAAACAGATCTAAATCTATATTGGACCTGGTACACACTGATGTGTGTAGGCCTATAAACGTACAAACTAGAGGAGGTTAGGAATACTTCATAACCTTTATAGATGATTACTCTAGACATAGCTATCTGTATTTGATGCACAAAAAGAGTGAGTCCTTTGAATGGTTCAAAGAATTCAAAGTTTAAGCTGAGAATCAACTTAGCAAACCATTAAAAAAAATTTGATCGGATCTAGGTGGTGAGTACTTATCTAGAGAGCTCCAATAATTCCTAATTGACAATGGAATTGTTTCCAACTTGTCAGCTCCCAGAACACCTCAACATAATGGTGTAGCGAAGAGAAGGAATGGGACTTTATTGGAAATGATAAGGTCAATGATGTCCTATGCTAGCCTTCCAGAATCGTTTTGGGTATATGTCATACAAACGACAAATTATCTTCTTAACTTTGCTCCATCCAAATCGGTGCCTAAAATGCCTAGGGAGTTGTGGACTGGACAAGTGCCTTCATTGAACCACTTGAGGACTTGGGACAGTCTAGCTCATGTTCTAAGGCCAGAATCCATAAAGATGGAAGCAAAGTCAAAAATATATTTATTTATAGGATATCCTAAGGGTACACGAGGGTATTATTTTTACAATCCTTAAGACAGAAAGGTATTTGTGTCGAAAAATAAGACCTTTTTGGAGGAAGAATTTATGAGAAATCACAAATGAAGAATGTGAAGTAGCACTAAAGGAATTAGTTATTTCATCCAAACTAAGAATTGATTTGGATATAGAGGAACAAAATGTGGAAATGGATTCAAGAGTTGAATCAAAAGAGCAGCCTGAACGTCAAGTAGTGCCTAGATGTAGTGGGAGGGTTATAAGACAACCAGACAGATATCTACATCAAAGAGAAGGCATAATTGCCAACTCAGACCAAGAATTAATAGGTCCCATTACTTATACACAGGCTATTAATGACATTGATGTGGAAAAGTGGCTCAAGGCAATGGAATCAGAAATAGATTCCATATACTCCAACGAAGTCTGGATCCTTATAGATCTACCAGTAAGTGTAAAAGCCATAGGGTGTAAATGGATCTTCAAAAGGAAAAGAGGATCTGATGGAAAGCTAGAGACCTTTAAAGCTAAATTGGTAGCTAAGGGCTATACTTAAAAGGATGGTATAGACTATGAGGAGACTTTTTCTCCGATTTCCATGCTTAAGTCCATTAGAATTCTTTTGGCCATAGCAGCCTATTTCGATTATGAAATATGGAAAATGGATGTTAGGACCGCATTTCTTAATGGGGATCTTGAGGAGACCATTTATATGGCCCAACTAGAAGGATTCGTTGAGCCAAGTAATAAGCATAAGGTATGTAAGTTGTAAATGTCCATTTATGGACTTAAGCAAGCATCTAGGTCTTAGAACCTTAGGTTTGATAAGGTTATCAAAACCTATAGGTTCAGCCAAAACAAATATGAGCCTTGTGTTTATAAAAAGATACAAGAAGGTAAGGTTACTTTCTTAATTTTGTATGTCAATGACATTATGCTCATTGGGAATGATATAGGAATGTTATCTACAGTCAAAGGATGGCTAAACGAACAGTTCTCAATGAAGGATTTCGAAGAGGATAAGTATGTTTTAGGGATCAAGCATATAAGGGATCGTAAGAACAAACAGATGGTTTTGTCTCAACTGACCTACATTGAGAACATGCTCAATAAGTTTGCCATGCAGGATTCCAAGAGGGGTTTCACACCTACTAGACATGGAATCAAACTTTCAATGGAGCAAGCACTTATGACCCCAGAGTAGGTTGAATGCATACGTAACATTCCATATACTTCGGTAGTTGGAAGTTTAATATATGTTATGCTTTACACTAGACTGGATATCTATTACACAGTGGGAATGGTAAGCAAATTCCAGTCCAATTCAGGAATAGAACATTGGACTGCGGTCAAGTGCATACTGAAATATCTTCGTAAGATGAAGAACTTAATGCTTATTTATTCTAGAAGTGACCTTATTCTGACAGGATATACAGATTCTAATTTTCACTCAGATGTTGATTCAAGAAAATTAACTTCTGGTTCTATATTCACTTTGGGAGGTGGAGCCATAGTCTAGAGGAGTGTCAAGCAATCTTGTGTTGTTGATTCTACTATAGAGGCTAAGTATGTTGCCGCTTGTGAAGAAGTAAAGGAAGCGATCTGGCTTCACAAGTTCTTAAAGGATTTGGAGGTAGTTCCTAAGGCAGAAAAGGCCATTACACTTTATTGTGATAATGGTGGGGCAGTGGCCAATTCTAAAGAACCTCGGAACCACAAATTCGCCAAACACATTGAGAGAAAGTATTATCTCATAAGGGAGATAATACAACTTGGTGAGGTCAATGTGGTAAAGAGTCCCACAGAATAAAACCTTTCTGATTCGTTCACGAAGACGCTATCACAGAAGAGCTTCAAGGGTCACCTAGAAGGAATGGGACTAAGGATTATGTCAAACTTGCTTTAGGGCAAGTGGGAGATTGTTAGGGTAATGTAAATATAATGCCCTAGAAAGTAAGTATATTTACATATAACTTAATTTTCTTCTAGTTACAAAATTGTAATGAAAATCTTTATTATTAATAAAATAAAAGAGTTTGGTTTTATTTGTATAAGTATAATATAACCAGTCATGAGGTACCAACGTTCTTTTGTAAGTAATATACATATACATGGAGATGTATGGGAAACATGTATATTATTATAATCTAAATTAATTGATTCACAGTCGAATAATCAAGTTGGTTGCTTGATTATAGTTTAGATTGTAGTGTTGCGATTTACCTCTCTATAAGCAAAGAAGTTACTTTAAAGGAATGATGAGTTTCAAATCATGATAGTAGTTGACTATCGATAATGGCACTTTTAAATGAAGCTGGAATCTCATATGTTTTTAAAAAATAAAATAGGTCGTTACTTTAATCTTAAAACATACACCTTAGCATTCGTTTATTACGAACTACAATCTTGATGAGTGGTGAACTCATATGTGTTTCGTTATAATTCTTGATATGATCGGAATGGATTTTTACAGGGTATCAATCTAGTTTCCGCATGTTAGAATTATTAATTGAAACATGGATCAGGAAATATTTACTCAAATAAAGAGTTTATAGTGATATCATTACTTCTAGATGTTTTACGGAGATTAGTGATTAAACTGGCGTCAATAGCTTAATGGACTAGCTACCCATCAAGTCTTAACGCCAAGATTAGATCTTTTGTGTTAATCACCATGTAGAGTGAAACAGAAGATCTAGAAGGAAAAACCAACATAAAGGCTAAACGATAATTTACACTTTATTTTGCAGATGGTTTTAATATGGTTCATAATAGAGTTTGCAATTGGACATCGTATTAATAAATTGAAATACATTTTCTCATAATTTTAAATAATTCAAGAGTTCAGCCAATTGTTTTTAATGGAATGACATTTGGTTAATAAGTCGGAATTAATTCTAATGAGATTAAATTAATTTTGGGCTTATTGGAGCTTGAATTATTTAAGTCTAATTAGATTCCCCACTTGGCTTCTAAGAAGGTTATCAAGGAAAGCAAGAAAAATAAACGGAGGTTACCGAAAAGAAAATGACACAGTTTGGAGAGAATTGGACGAATTGAATTCGGGCCAATAATACCGAAATAATTTAATTAAGAGTTAATTAAATTGGGTCTTAAGTCTATAATTAAATATTGGTCTTACACTAATTAATTGTTAATTATAAGCCCAAAGGAACTTTTAATATTTGGTTGGATTTTGATTTAATTAATTAGATTAATTGAATTAAAATCTAAATAAAATAAAACAAAAGAAGAGCCAAAATCAAATTATAGAATGAGGTAATGCTCTTCTTATCATTAAATAGTTTAATGGTTAATTAAAGAATGGTGTGGTAGTGGATAGTAGCCATTCTTTTGATTAAAGAATAAAGTTAAAGTTTTTGCTCATCAATTATTATACAGTTTAATGGTTGTTTTAAAAGCATAAACGTGCAGCCCAATTTAGCATATGTTCACTAAAGAATGAAAAGGTGTTTTGCGTGGCTTTTGCTCTCTCCACTCTCATCCAATACATTCGGTCATGCTTATGATTAAATGGCTTTGACGGCTTTCTTTTTAATAACGTAAAAGTAGACCTTGGATAATAAGCAAACCATTGCTCATGCTTATTATTATTGCAACAAAGAAAACGTGCTAAGTGTTAGATGGAGGTGACGCAAGTCTTTTGGCTCTCCACTCACTCCAAAACCATACAAGTGTTGAATGGAAGTGCATCAGGTTTTTAGCTCTTTGTTGCAAAATGAAGATGGGCGTTCGATTTGGCCCTTAACTCTCTTCCAAAAACAATGTTTCAGAGTTAGCAAAAGAAGCTCTCTCTCTCTATTGGCTTTTTCAACCTAGCCGAATATAACAAGTGAGAGTGTCTCATTTTTGGTCTTTTTTTTCAACTAGCCGAATATAGCAAAAGTTTGCTATACATTTTTCTTCTCCTTTCCCACCAAAAGATCTTGATAACCAAGCTATCCAAAAAGAACAAATGGTAGATTGGATTGGTTGAGGACATAGCAGCGAGGAGTCAAAGCTGTAGCTAGGAGTCGGTAAAAATTCCGATCTTGTTCTTATTGTATTTATTTTCCTTATACCGTATCATGTATGAATTAAAGCATACTGATTTGGTGTTACGCTTCCGCTATATTTTGATTTTGGAAAAAGATCTTGTATTCTATTAGATCTTTCGATGATTTCTTCATGTTTTCCACATTTCTAGATCAATATTGTCCTTTCTGGACGTTCTCCACGTTTGGAACCTTCTATAAAAATCTACTTCCCTTTGTTTGCCTTTGAAAAACATCTTTTATATTGAATTCTAGGGTTTTGGTCGATGCATGGTCTAGTGCACAGCCATGCATCAAACTATGCATAACCAAATTTTCTGGAAATTACAAATCTGCACAACCTAGGAGACATGCATGGCTAAATGCACAGTCGTGCATACCTTTTGTGTGTTGAATCTTCATTCTATGTCATTTTTTCATCTGAGTTATTCTCCTTTAAGTCCGTGAAGGCAATTATATTATGTAAACACACTTAGAGCAAATTAAGTACTAAATATACACTAAAAATATAATTTACCAAAAAAATACATCAAATATGAGGTAAAAATATGATCAATTATGCATTTATCAATGATCATATTAGAACAAAAGTTCTCTTTCCTTTTTTCTTTTACAAATTAACATACTCTAAATAATTATATAAAGCTTCTAGTCACCTACTCCCTTGAGTCACTTAAGATAAATCTATACTCTTATAAGTATGGTGTAGAGCTTGATGGCCCATTAGTAGAAATTGTTTAGTAGAATGTACCATTAGTAAGAAAGAACATAAACGACAATATATCAAGCAACATCTAAAGTCCATTAAATTTAAAAAGCATCAAAAGGGCCATATATAATGATAATAACTTCTAATCACAACAAAACACAGTCTTCATAAATCACATATGACTCCATCATAACCAACATATAACACGCACCTCAAACAACACCATTAAACACTCACATCCTCAAACTAATTGCAACATAAGCACATTATATAATAATAATATCATTCATAACTATGATATCACAATAACTCATCTTAGTCACACTTCAACTCATAACATAAGTACCAAACATATATATGTTACTATCTAATTCACCTTAAAACTCAACTAATGTAATTCCATATATAAATTTCATGATTTAATCACTAACATAAAACTCAATAACTAATACAAAGTCACTAAGATCACCAAAAAGATTAGCACATCACTATTGTAACAACCCAGACCACCTGCCCACAGATATTGTCCACTTTGGGTTGCCTATCGGACCAAGGCCCTCACAAGTTTACTCTTTCCGCACCCGAGAAAGCGAATCTATATGGAAGAGGTATATATACCCTTATAAGGTTTATTTTGTTCTCCTCTCCAACAAATGTGGGATCTCAATCACATTAGTTTGTAATATTTACATCTAACAACCATACATCACACTTTCACAACTAGTAAAGACTTTTAAAACCATTACAACTCCATCATAGTTGCTAAGCACATCACATATATTAGCTCAATTCCTCAATTGCTTGTGATAATTCATGTGGTAACACAATCTTCTTAAATATAATCCTAATATAAACTTTAGCTAATAAAATTCATATTCATACTTTTTATACACATAAAAGAACAAACTCTATATAGATATAATCAACTAATGTGTGTGTGTGTGTGTGTGTGTGTGTGTGTGTCTGTGTGTCTGTGTATCTGTGTGTGTGTGTCTGTGTGTGCTTCTTATCGTCCGTATATATCAACACTTTTTACTTAACATATACATATATTGAAATATCCATTACTAAGTCAAGAAACTATCTATATTAATACCGTTAATGATCAACTAAAATTCCATGCAAGTAAAGACTTCAAAGCCACATCCCCATATATTAAAAGGCTACATGAATACAAGAAAAGACTATACTATAAGTGCAAAGAGCACTCATTATAAGTTTAATCATCATATATATGCAGACACATTACACCTAAAATTAGGTTAAGAAATTACGTCATATATGAAAACAAGCATAACACTTCAATCTGTAGGCAATCTAATTACTATATTGCACATAAAAACAGGCTTAACAGTAACATCACACCTAAATATAGGGTCAACAAGTACATCACACCTAAAGGCATATCTGACTGGTATCTTATAATTGAATGTACATCCAATGACCATATAACACCCTATAGAAAACCTGATAGCTACCTTACATACAATGGCAGGCCTAATAGTCATGTCTCACCCTAAGGTAGGCTCGATGGTCATAACCTACATAAAGATAGACTTAATAATCATATCATACCTAAAGGTAGGTCCAATTGTCACATAAAACATATATCCCTACATAAATCACATGACCCCACAATGTCCACATTATAAACATGACTCGGAATAGCTCATACAACATACATAATCCTATATGATACATATAAATCCTAAGCAAATTCTTATAAATAAAAGATCTCAATTAGCCTTAGATAAATATGTAGGCCAATTAGCCTAAGTAAAACATCTAAACTAAATCATCACATAATGCCCAATATGTCTATAAAAACCACATTAATCATCCAAGGTCCATAAATGACAACACAATATAACATTAAACTCTTAAAATATTCTAAACCATAATCATCTTATACCATCACCACAAATTAAATCACAACTAAACTTTATAAAATATCATAAACATGCATTCATACTCATAAACCAACACTTCAAACACATCAACATTGTTATAGAGTAGAAACCTCACTGACCATATCATAATAACCACACCATATCTAAATACCTTAAACATAACATACTAGTGTTGTCGTAAACAATTATAGACTCAATTGCTACCAACTTTCATCAACATCCATAAAAATTATATTATCTCGAACTAGCTCAATATATAATTTCCACAAACAAATCTATGTCATTTTGTACTATACCATAAGGCTATTTCTAGATACATATAACAAAACAACATAATCTAACATAAAACGTTAAATTCAAGCACAAATTAAAAAATTATACATAAATTAATTAAATTTCACAACTCAAACCTACGTAACTCAATATATGCACACATACACACACACACACACAATCAACATATAGAAATAACATAATAACTCAACAAACCAAAATTTAGTACAATGCCTAAAATCAAAAAAAGAACAAAGAAAATGTTAGGCTACAAAATACCTTATATCTTTCACTTTCTTATCGATCTTTTAAAACTTAAACCAAATATCAAAGTTTCCTATTCAATCGACGTCCTATGACCATTTCTCTCTCTAACATTCACTCTTTCTAAGATTATAAAAATAGGAAAGAGAAGAGACAATATGTTTAAAGTGTCTTATAACATAATAAACTGACCTTAATTCAATCAACTACTTTGCATTTCAGTTAATAGAGTTATAACTTAACTGGTCAAATGATATAATATACTTTGGATGTCTTCTTATGATTTGTAATCATAAGACCATTTTCTTGTATTTCTACTGTCTCTTTAATTAATTTAATTCAAAATTCTTTTAAAAACCAGAATTGAAGTATTAAATAGAGTTTAGTTAACTACTTTAAGAAACTAATGTGTTTTTTTTTAACTTCTATCAACTTAATACAAACCAAATTTACACATTACTTCCTTGATATCAATTACATTATTTTAACACTCAATTCTCACTTAATGCAACTTTTTATAAACATCTTATCTTGAATTAGATATCTTCTCTAATTTTTATGTTCATAGTTTCTTCAAAAAAAATACAAAATCATTATCATATATGCTAAATAATATACTAAAAACTCATTCTATACCATAAATTTCAATAGAAAATGCTTTTCAACAAAATTAGTTTATACCTTTTCTTTAATAGTTGGACATATTAACTCATAAAACAATTATCAACAATAAGAGCACGCTATTGAACTCATCCAATACAGTGTAGAACATGTTGAAAAAATATATAAAGAACATATACATCACACATTATGCACGCACCATGCGCACGCACACCATACACATATTATGACACACAAAAGCACACATGCATACACCCGCACGCAAGCACGTACATGTGCACAATCACGCGCGCGTACATACACACACACACATACATGCACACATCACACACACATGAGTGCATGCATATGCGCATACACACCCACAGCCACACACAAGCATACACACATACATTCACACATCACACACTTATGAACGCATGTGTCTACACACACACACACACACATCCACGCCCACACCCAAACACACACCCAGACACACACACAGACACACACTTACACACACATGTATGCACATGCGCACATACACGCAGGCACACACACCCGAAAAAGTATATTGGAGACTAAGTTCATAAAGTGTCAATAATATTTGATATCCCTACACGATAAACTTTCACAAAATCAGTGGGATGACTTTTCTTTTTTTTTTTTTGGGAGAATATCAAGCTAACTCATCATCGTTTTGAGAATGAAACTTTTCATGACTTCTTCATTTGCCAACTCATTGTCAGGAATTCTAACCACGACATCTTGAAGCACCATTTCTGTGATGTTTGAAACACTGGCGTGAAGAACATGCAAATCAAGGCTTCTGAGCGCAACCATCAATCTTGCTGCTGGGTAATCAACATTTCTTGAATGGACTGTTATCATGGCTTCTGATCCTAACACCATGACATCCGCATAAATTGTCTTGGAGTCAGCTCCATAATATGGGGAGCTCTTCATATGATCAATCGCGGTGGCAGTGGCGTTACATTGATTGTCATGAAGTTTTGTAATACTACCAATATTGCCTTTGTCACTCTGAGCTAAGTTTGATTTGGCTTCCAATTCATCAATTCTGGCCTTGAGTTTCGCGATATAAGTAATCGCATCTGCAAGTAAAGATGCTTTGTCCATTTTGGATACATTGGGAACCACAGATCGAAGAGCGCAGAATCGACGATTCAATTTTTCCCTGCGTTGCCTCTCCGCCTCAACGTGGATAGAAGACATATCTTTCTCAAATTTTGGCCGTCTACCTCTTTTCTTTAGAAGCGCATTATCAGTAAGTTCAGTAGTGAAATTGCCATCTGAAGTAGAAGGCCGTGGTTCAGCAAACAAAAGTCTATGTTCCGACGGTTCTTTCTTTTCTTGAACTTCTTTCAGTTTCCCATCATTAATCTCCTTTTGAGCAACTGGAAAAGTCCCAGCATCAAGGAAAGAAGTAGCAGATTCAGGGATTTCAACTTGAGGCTCATGTACCTGCTTAAGCTTTAGTCCAAATAACGACTTGATTCGTGACACGAGGACGCAATCGTAGCTGATTATATCCACGGAACCCAATTCAAGAACTCCAGACGGGGTAGAAACACATACCATAGTTTGTATACCATGCTGACGAGCTTCTTTAACTCTGTCACACTCAAGTAAGTGCATTTCACTTGTTAACCAAAGGCATGAGCAGGTGCTATATGATTTTCCAAGGACACCATCTCCAGATGCAAAAGATCGAGTTACTGACACCGTATAGAACCATTCGGAATCTGTAGCATCACCCTCTACCAATCTTTTCGTTTTGTCCATCTGTCTGTTTAAAAGAGTTTCGAATTCTTTACCGTCATCATTCTCTCTCTCAACATTAGACGTGAACTTGGGATTGTTTCTGTATTGATTGTCAATTTTGGATGCACCACGAAAATGCCCATCAGCCCATAAAAAAGTAATTCTACCACTATCATCCTCGGATGCTTGCCAGAAGATGGAATAGACCCACCATTCTGGTAGAGTTTGAAGGAGAAACTGGAGGGGTTGTTGAAGTGTTGATGAGTTATCTGCAATGGCCATAAGTGGAGAAGAGGAGGAAGACATGACTCTCAGCTATGGGTCTCTATTGAAGATTTCTCTAGGGTTAGTACTTAGCCAAGTGTTTAAATAGGACAAAATCGCAAATTATTTGGGAATAACTTAAAATTTTTAATATTTTATTAAAATATCTATTTTATTTTTAATATTAAATATAAAAAATCGATTTCCAATTCAACGTGGTTAAAATATTTATAAAATATCAAAAGAAAATTTTTCTCTTATCTTTAATGTTAAATTTTTTTAATTTAATTATATAATTTAAAAGTTTTATTAACTATATATGAATTATTTTAATATGTATAAATTTTTTCAAAATTTTAAAAATAGTTTTAAATAGTTAAATTTCATCACTAAATTTAAATACATGGATATGAATTTTTTAATAAATTGTGAAACATGATATTACAAAAACAGCATTGAATATTTTGTTCGTTGAAAATACTTATGAACTTGAATAATTTCATTATTCTTAGGAAATGGTTAATTTATACTTACGAACAGAGGAGCTTGTTTCTAATTAGACAGTAGGTCCCCCGTTTTAACCATTGGGATTCCGTGAACATTACGTCCTCAATTTCCCCCCCTGCACGTCAACATTACTGAAATAAAAGCAGGCATGAGTCAATGAAAGTATTAAAGATGAAGTCAGCACTTGCATCACTGGGTGCTTCAGTAATGGGATGGCATGTCTCATCAATGAAGAATATCAGGGCACGTGATGAAAGAAAAAAATGAAAAAACTCGAGGAGAATTATAATTTAACCCATGCCAGAAAACACAATCGTCGAGTCTAAGTTTGACATATAATTTTCAGTAGATTAAGACCATATTTAAGATATCTTAATAATGAGAAAATTCACATCACTCAAATATTGTTGCTGTGATATCCAAAGAATCAATTAATCTCATTCCTACTTTTGATGATATTAATTGCTCCGTCATAACAAAATTAAGAAATGAGAAAAAGATTAGTTTCAACATAAGAGTAAAATGATTATAAGAATCAACTAAATCAATCAAGCAATTAATCGATGAATAAAATGACCGAAGTAGAGCATATATATAATTTAAAAGAGCTTCAAGACAATTCAAGCCAAATAGACCGTGAAAAAGAAAAAAACAAATTAATTAACTAGTGTGATATGTAGGTTGATTGATAACCCTGAAAGAAAGATATTATGTATATTATGAGCTCGTGCAAGAATACCGGCCGATACATTTGTCAGTCATTATTATTTATTGGTTGACTAGTTTCATACATTAGTTGATTAGTGTATTATTACTACTCGTTATAAAGATTGGTTTGTGTCTCTAACGAGCATATTTTGTTATTTTCAATATAAATAGACTATAATTAAGTTAAAAGAAGAACTTTTGATATACTAAAGCGAACTTATAAGAGTGTTGAGAGGCTAGAGAATTCGTTAAAGTACATGTATTTTTGCATAAACCATATTTGACCCTTAATTCATTGATATAAGCAACTAAGATACATATTGTAAAGATTCCTTTTAACCTTGAACAAGAGTTGTAAATAATCCCTCTCCTTAATGAAAATAAGATGTGATGGAGAATTTCTCTCTTAACTAGTGATGAAAAAGAGTTAGTAAAATTATCAAAATAGAGCTTGGTCACAAAACATAAGTCAAAGGTAATTTGGTTTAATCATACATAAATTAATTTTATATCTCTTTCTCTAATCTCTTTATTTTTATTGTGTTTGTCACTAAGATTGTATATATTTAATGTTGTTTGATATATATTGTACTTGCATATTTTAATAATATATTCATATTTTAAAAACTATTTATTAATTTAAGTAAATTAAAAATTATCACATAATTCACTCACTAATTTTGTGTTGTTGGATGATTAGTACATACAATAAAATATAAGGTCACAAAATTGATGTTTGAAATGACTATAAATTTTTCTCTATTGAATGATGAATAGGGTATTTGTAATTATATTATTTGTAGTTTATTTTGCAAGTATGCTTCCTAATTAGGAAATCGCTAAAAAAAATAAATTACGACTTCTTGCAGGGGTTATGAGTATATTACTGTAATTCAATATAATATACTTCTTTTATTTATTTAATAAATATTATTTAATTATACGCAGAATTTTAGAAAAAACATCCTTTTACATTAGTAGTCAACCAGTAAAAAATAGTTGAAATGAATAAAACGTGCTGGGTTTTTTATGGAAAGATTAATATAGGAAACTACCATGATGCTATAATAATAATGCATATAATATGTATAAAAGTTTTGATAAATATTACCTTTTTGTATTTTAGAATCGTAAGTCCAATTCATTAACCTACGATAACCCAGTCAGCTATTAAGTTTATCGATCCCCTTTTAGCTTCTATAAGGTTCATGTTAATGTGGAACATATAAATGATGAGCCTGACTTCCAAGTTTGCGTTCGAAGTTGAAATGATGAAACACAAAGATAAAACTAAAAAATGAACTTATATTTTTAGCAGAATATGATGATTGAAAGTCCCAACAATGGATGAGAAAATGCTTAAGAAAACAGAAGCAATGATTTAATAGTACAAAAAGGCTGGAACCTTCTTCCACTAGCGCGATTCAAACATTTGTGCGGTTAAAATTTTCCTAGAATCTCCATTTTATTTTTTTCTTAAAATTATTCATCAACAGTAAACTCTGGAATTACGTTAAGCATTAACATTTGGGCACTATGATCTAAGTAATCTCAACTGTTGTGTCAATATATAATGATAAGAATTGTTTTTCTCCTTCTTTTGTATATTCCAACACGCGGTATCTATTGTTCTAAAACTAAGTTATATATATTGGAACACATGTACAGTCAACATAAAATCTAACGGTACTTCATAGCATAAACATTTTGAATAGGAAATGTAAAACCTTTTTCCCATTAATAAAATAAGTAATGGAGCTATGTCCAAAATCTTTTAGTAGTTAAAAACTTTATATTAGTGTCCGAAACTACTTAAATATTACGGGATACCTTGTGGTTTTGATACTTTAATAAAATTTAATTTTTTAAAAAAATTGTTTAGGATTGTGTATTGATAGTATTAGATGTTTAAAAGATATAAATTAATTAATTATGTTGATAGTATTTAAATAAAAACGAAATTCTAGTGAAAAAGCATATTAATTCAATTTGTTGTTATCATTGAACATAATTTAGTATTTTAGGTATAATTTTTTATAGGAATATCGAATTGAACTAATTTAAGAGAGTACAAAAATTGTCCACTATTTATAAGAAAGCGATTAGGATTGGTTAAGGCCTAGTTCCAACGAGTTTTTTTTTTAATTCAAGATATCAATTAATTAATAGCTTATACTAATCGATTAGGATATTCAAAAATTGCTCAAAAATATTTTTCTGATAATGAATGTAAATAGTTAATTTTGTCCCACATTTTTTTTGCACTCTTTTTATTTTTATTTTATTTTCTATAACTTTGTCTCAATAATTTTATTGTAAATATTCTCATATGCGATTGCACCTAATTTATTTAAATTGTGTCTACGTACTTTTTTATCATATTAAATTTGCATATCTTTAGTTTTAATTTATTTTTAAATTCTTTTAGGTCTTTATTAGTCTTAATTAAATTTAATTTTAAATATTTATCTATAATAGAGTTTAATTAATAACTAATTTCTTTAAATTGGAGTTTTTGTAACATACCACTACCATAGAGTATATGCTTAAACATCCAGAGGACATTCAAGAACATACCATATGAAAATGACATGTTAGAGCTAATACATCATCTTATTATGGCATCATACAAAACATAAATATTTCCAAAGATCAAAACTCTTCATTTCATTCAGAAAATGAAACTTATTTACATTGTCTTTACATTTCATAATCCATGTTTATATATAACATAACATTTGGAAGTTTAAAGTTCTATACAAAAAGTTAAACATGAAAGGAGAAGCTAAAAAAAAGTGTTCTATCTAGACTCCACAGGTATCAGCTGACCAAACCTTTAAGTCGTTCTTGTTTTCAAAATTTACAGTACTAGACTTCTATTATATCACCTTAGAAGCTAGGTCTCCCTTATACCTGAAAATTAACGTTTCAATTTTGATGAGTTTGCAAAGTCAGTGAGTGAACCATCATTGATGTGCTCACTCAAGTCAGAACACAATTATCATAAGTATCAATCAAATTCACAAGTGTATTTCCCAATTCAGCAAATGTATCACATCATTCCTTATTGAATACTAGATCACAATATACATCATATCTTAATAATAAATCACGAACTATAAACATTTCATATGATCATTTTAGGATAATCCAATCATTTATCTTTATCATTCATATCATCAACATGTACACAAACATTGCATATCATTATATCATCACAATTCAATAATTCTTCGCAATCATTCACATGATACATATAAAGATGTGTATATATAAATGCAAATGCACATGTGACTCAATTTTTATTTTTACTTTGTTGTGACCAAGCGCCTATTTACTGTCCCGTATCTATTGTGGATATTAGGCTCATTTCATTTTTTTCTTGTACCTATTCTGAATAGCAGGATTATTAATAACTGAGCCTGTGGCTCTTTGTGTACCTTTCTGAACTTTAAGCTTTTTTTCACACTGGTTACTCTGGTCACAACTCCTTTATCTAATCTTGTATAACAATATGATGGAATGCATCAATTCACATAATATGGTATCAACACTTTCATTCAATATACACAGTCATTTATCACATTCATTGGAAGTGAGTCTAGCATTCAACATTTAGTTGAGTACACATTTTTTCATATTCACATACAATTAGAAAGCACTTCCAATACCCGAATATTGAACTCCTCAGGCCATCAATGTACAGAATTATCAAAATCATTTCAATAACAGTTCAATATCTAAAAGTTAATAAAAAAATTCAGTCATCGTGAGAAAATAACTAGGTCAACTCACATTACACTCCAAATAAGTTATTGCCTTGATGAACCGGCAATGTCTAGATGTTGACAATCAATTTGTGCTTCTTTTGTCATGCAATACACATATATAGTTCACACATTACTAAGCTGATCATTCATATGAATAATTAATTATACGCATATATATGTTTCATGTTTAATGCATGCTTATTTGACTTTTCCGAGTATATAACTATTCATAAATTTTGACCATTCAAATATCATATTTTGTATACTACCATTTTGCAATCAGGTACCTTTAAGTTAGCTTGATTTACTCCAAATTCATCAACCATACTTTACAATTATCCTTGAACATTTCCATGATCAAAAGTCTCTTATAATACATGCACAATTGTTGCTTTAAATCTAGAATTTTAGCAAGCTAAATCTATATATTCACCAAACTTTTTCCAGCAATGTATATTCATACATTTACCAATTCTCATTCATAAATACCCCATATTCTTCAATGCTCATTTATACATACCTTATACACATTACTCATGTCCTTAAGATCATGTTTGCATTAAAAGAATTCATTTATTCCCTTAACAAAACATAATTTTCTAGATTTAAACTCAACCACATCAAAACAGTCCATTCTTTAGATTATGACATCAATTAACTACATAAACTTATCAAGCTCTTAACCAATTAATCAAGCAACAATCTAGGCTCATTCCTAGCCTTAATCAAGTACAAATATACCAATTTAGAGTGAAATTTCTCAGTTGGATCGATATGTATATAAGGCTGAAATTAAAATTCCAGAATTTGTCATCAACATCACTAATGTTTGTAACTTTACTATCTTCAATACTTCACGAATTTTACAAGCTTAAATACATCACCAATACTTGAAATTTTCCATATTTCATGTCCTTTAAGGTTACTTCATTTCAGGTTAATTTAATTTCCATATTGGTTACACTAAAGCTTACAAAATTTTGCTCACTTGTGTCATTAACAGTCACTTTTTACAAACACACCTACAACTCTAATTTTCCATATTTGAAAACACCTTAATAACACCTTTCTTTAGCATGAATTCCTCATCAATTATGCTTCAAATCCTAACTTAAATCATCCATACAATAGCCCATAAACTACTATTGTCGTACATGCAAAAACATAATAGAAAAGCACCTATTCATTCTCCATTTTCCAGCACATCTTCGACACTAATTCCACATTCAATCTATCCCTATTCAGTCACAATCAAAATTCTGCTAATATATACCACAATAGGTCAGGATTTCACTTACTTGATTAGCATGAATGCCAACTCCAAATGTCAAGCTTGCTTAGCCTCACATGCATGCAAGAGCGTAGAATAGTGAGGGGGTAGGGTGGTTTTGGCAATGACAAGAAGAAGACAGCAAAATGTAGCAATATTCTACCTCTAAAGCTATCTTTATAATGGATTTTGCAGGGGTTTTTGGGTGGCAATGTACAGAATTAGAGCAGAAATTCAAAGGTGTGGGTGAGGTGTGGATTTCAGCAGTGAGAGGGAGGAGAAGGAGAGAGTATAGTAGAAACATTACAAAGGAGTTGAATGTGTTGGTCATATGGTGTAGGATGAGTGTTCTTTCATTAAATACACTTGTCATGTAAATAAGCAAGAGACATGTCATCCGTCTTTGGCTGCCAAATGTCACTAAATTTCTAAGCCATTTGTTACTAATTCTCTATGTCAATTGTCACTCATTTGATAGGTTTAGTCATCCTAAATTTTCACATGTCAACTTGTCTTACTACTTGAAATTTTTCCTAGAATAAATGTGCATATTAATCCATCAATCTTCCAATTGTGACAATTAATTCTAAATTACTAATTGTAACCTATCAAACCAAAAGACAAGACATTAACAATGCACATTCATATCACAATTATTTTAAACCTTTTATACCCCCGAAATATGTCAATTGAGTGCACATACCATTTTTGCAATGTTTTTCAAAATCATAAATCATATGTGCATGCTTTTATTATGCATATGAATGAAATCATGAAATCATGTTCTAAATCTACCAAATATATTCTATGATCATGTTACTCATGAGGCTCAATAATCTAATATTTTAATCCCTCGGTATGGAAATCGGTTATTACAGTTTGAGTGTTCTCACTTCTCTATTTATCTCCTTATTTTCCTTCAAATTGTTATTAAAGCATGGTTGTTTGAAATGTATAACTTCCACTAAAACAGAACATACTTTTAGCAACAAAAATTATCGTCGCTAAAAGTATTTAAATCGTCACTAAAATAATTATCAATGATTTAAATTCATTGCCAGAATTATCACCAAATCTCCAAAGGTAAAAAGTATAGGTGACATTTTTTTCATATTCATCGCTAAAACATTTTTCCTACGCTTCACCTTCATAGCGAGAAAGTATTAACGACGTATTGTTTCGCTACAAAATATTTTCATAGCAAAATATTATTTGCTATGTTTTCCAAAAACATAAGTACAAGTTTTTAGCTATGTTTTTGTAAATGTAGTCAAAAACTATTAGCGACATTTTTGGAAATGTAGCGGAAAACTTTTAGCTACTTTTTTTAAAATGTAGTCAAAAATTTTTAGCAACATTTTCGAAAATATAGTCAAATTTTTAATATACATTTTACCTAAATATTATACCATATTAATTATAATTATTTGTGACATTTTAAATCCATATTGTTTTATATACTATTTTAATTTTTTATTGTTAATTTATTGTACAAAAAAATAATAATAATTAAAATCATTTTATATTAAAACAAAATGTTATTAAATTAGATCGTGTATAAAATTTTAATTACAACTTCAAAAATATTTGTATACAAAAAATTTTGAATTGTCGTAAAAGAAATTAGCTAAAAGCCAGTTTTGTTGTAGTGTTCGATATTGCAATTCTCAAACTAAATAACAGAACTATGATAATAGGTGTGTTTATATGAAGGCAATTCTTGGCTCTCAAGATGCGTAGAAGATGGTAGAGCAAGGATATAAAGAACTGGTAAATGAAGGAGTGTTGAATTAAGCTCAAAGGAACATGTTGCAAATGAATATTAAAATGGATCAATATGCTCTTAGCATTATTCATGTAACAATAGATGATGAAATGTTTGAGAAAGTGGCAAGTGCAATCAAGGCAAAGCAAGCCTGGGAGATTCTTCAAAATGTTCACAAAAGGAGTTGACAAGATGAAAAAGGTATGTATTCAAACTTTGAGAGGTGAGTCTGAATCCTTGCAAATGAAGGAGTCTTAATCCATTCATGATTATTTTTTAGGAGTCTGGAAAACTAACAATCAAATGAGGAGATATGGAGAAAAATTAGAAGATGCTTGAATGGTGAAGAAAATTATTCATACTCTTGATTGAAACTTTGATCTTAGTATTGTAGCTATTGAACAATCCCAAGACTTGGAAAATGGACCAATTAATTAAACTTGATTCATTTACTTAGTTCATATATTTTTCTTTATTCATGTATCTCTACATTCAAGAACTTATAATTTCTAGGACTTATAATTTCAATAAGTTTAGCATATCTCATGTATTATAAGGTGTTTCATACACATATAAATAGCTCATATTATGATAACCCATTTTTCATATTAAGGTTTAGGACCCTAGACCAATTGTACATTAGAAATAGCATTGAGAAATTAAGAGGTTCATTTCATTCACATACATATCATTAGCATACACATATAAATTGTGATATTGTACACGTTGCAAAGACTATATATGCACTCAATTGAAATATTTCGAGATATGAAAGGTTTAAAGTGATTATGATGTGAATTGTGAATTTTTATATCTTAAAATTTGGTTGATGGATTATAATTGATGATTTAGAATTTATTTGTTAAAATTGGGAGATTTATGAATTAATATGTATTTTTAGACCAGGAAACATACCAAGTGACAAGACAAATTGATATATGGTAGTAAAAATAATTGATACACGATAGTAGAAATAATTGACACATAATAGTATAAATAAGTGACAATTGGCATTAGATATTTGGGTGACAAATGGCATGGAGATTGAGAGACAAATTGTAGCACCTCACTCTCGCAAGACACGTACCTGACATCCTGAGTAATATCCGAGTGCGTACCCCATGAGGGTGACATGCTAAAATAATCAATTAGTCAAACTCTCGAAACTTAGTACAAATTTTTCAAAAAAAACTGACTCGCGTATGCGAAAATCAATAATCAAATTCAGGCCCATACTTTTATTTCATAAAACTTGAAATCAAAATTATTGATACCCTTTAATCAATTTCATTTACAAAACATTTCCAATTTAAAAAATTATTACATCACAAAATCTTTTACAAATATTTCCCATTTGGAAAATTAGTATAAACAGAATGTTCAAATACACATTGTACGGAAATTGCAGAATATACAAATTGATATAAAAATAAGAAATTACAAATGCAAAAATAAACTGATCCCGACCTCTATCTCTTACTCAAATGCATTGTCTGTACTCTCGTTAGCCTAACGTAGTAACTCTTCTGAGCCTAAAAATATTGCAAATTTTAGGTGAGTTTTGCGAACTTAGATAAGGTAACCATCATCGATAGTTCACTCAATTTATGGATCACATAAATACATATAACATGTAATTCACATCTTTGCATTTTGCATAAAGCATCACATAACTCTCATCACTACATTAATTCATCATGTAGCATCAATTAATACCTTATTCATTTATTTCACATTTCACATTTGAACCATTCAAATAGTGCATTTCAATCATTTACACATACATAGCAAATGCATATGCAATCCTCATGAGACTCACTTTCAATTGTTATCATTGTGATCGAGTGCCTATAACTGTACTGTATCCATTATGGATACCGGGCTCATTAATAACTGTCCCTTATCCGTTGGAGATATAAGGCTCATTTTACATAGTGAGCCTTTGACTTAATCACTTTCTGAGCTTTAAGCTCTTTTCCACTTTCTGAGCTTTAAGCTCTTTTTCGGTGGCTACTTTGGTCACAAAACCTTGACATTATTTGCATTCATGTAATGAAATGCATCAATCATATATGCTCAATCAGTCACTTTATTTCACTTTACACATTCACTTTCACATGTCATCGGACCTTAGTCAGGCATTCAACATTTAATTTGAGAAAATACATTTATTTCGTCATTTTCACATACAAGGAGCACTTCAAATGTCACATTCATTCATAAAAATCATCGGACCTTAATTGTCCGAAATCACCACAATAAAATCACAATCATTCAGTAATTCAAACATAATATAAACAAACAATTAATTGAGTGAGACCGTCTAGGTTACTCACAGTACGCTCCAAATTAGCATTAACTTCCATGATCCGGAAGCATCTAGATATGAACATTCTATCCTGTGTATCAACATCATATAATACACATTTACACACATTATTAATTGCACAATCATATGAACCTCTAATCATATACATATGTATGTGTGTTGTGTATAATGCATGCTTAATGACAATCCCAGGTATCTTTCCAATATTCTCGTCACATAATCATTCATATTTCCAGACTCACATAAGTATCATTTATACTTATGATTTATACCTCAATAAAACCATAAAAATCAAAATTCATTTCTCATTTCATCAATTCGGATTTTTCCTATAACAACTTTCAGGTCAACTTTCCAGGTTCTTTTTTACCAAGAAAATGAAGTCATTTGAGGATACTTTCTTCTGGAAAATTGTTCCCCATTGTCTTAAGTTTCTATTGACACTAAGATTATTCAATTTAGTTTCGTATCCTATGAGTTATACTCATAATAACATAGACTAGTATAATTGAACTTTTGGCTAATTCATGATCATACCCTCAAATTGTACAACTCATAACTTTCGACTCAGATATCTAAAAATTACAAACTTAGTACCAATTGAAAGATAAGAGAATGAAATACAACCTTTGTGAAGATAATTTTGTCTAATTCAGCATATATCTATTCAGTTTTTATGAAAAAATCAAGACATAATTTCTGTCTCTGGTAGTACTCCAACCTCAATCAAGACTAAATTTCACACCAAATTTTGAAAGTCTTAGAGACCTAATTAAATTTATACCTTCTTAACAAATTGTATAATTATGTCTCTAGTTTAATTTGAAATAAGAATCACCTCATTTGGACATCTATGGCTCAAGATATCGTCAAAATACCAACACATGCTCAGAAAAAATTCTCCCACATATCACCCTCGGGTCGCGACCGCAACGCGCCGTTATCGCGACTGCTGCAGTTGCCCATATAAAGTTACGATCCTGATCACAACCTGCTTCTGGCCGACGCACTCCTTCTTCAGTCTTCTTTTTTTTCTGAGCTTCACTTCCATTTTACACCTAGAAAATAGGTTTTTTCGTTAAATTCTTCTTCTAAACAATTGTTCATATATGTCTTAAGATTGTAAAGAACCTAAGTTCATAAAATTTGGCTCAGTATTCTGAAATTTATACACAATTTAATCTATACTATTTAGAAACAGAGACAAAATCTGAAACTCAAATTCAAGACAATTTTTCAGAACTCTTAGAGACAAAATTCAAACTTGATTTCTTCATGAAAATTGTAGCCATTCATCTCTAGTTTAATGAAAATTAACAATCATCCTATTTGTATATCTTTAGATCAAGATATGTTCAAAAAATTGATTCATGTTCAGTAGAAACACTACATCTAACACATTTCTAGCACACTTCATCAACAATTTCTTCCTAATTCATCTCTTTAGCTTAGTCTATCACTTCTAACTTCTATCCACATCATTTCTTCTTCAATTACACCCTATTTTAGGACTCATTCAACCTGTAAATCATCTCTACATCAATTTATGAATCATCAATTATCATACACATCAAGGTAAGACATGAATATACCCAGATTTTTCCTCATTCATGCCCAACACATTTAACTATACTATCATGATCATTATTCTCAAATTACACATCAAAATGCTTTATTTAACACTACCCACAAAGATTAAAACCC
>JANIIA010000008.1:15939229-15966400 GCA_027478495.1 Erythroxylum alaternifolium | reverse complement strand
TGTCAATGTTGAACGTTTTGTACTGGAAAAACATTGTGTTGTGAAATTGAAAATGGGCCCAAGTGGCTAATAAAAGTGTTTGTGATTTTTCAGTGTATGAGATGTGTTCTGCTTTCAGTAGAAATAAATAAAGTGTTTGAAAAAGTGAGCACACAATACGTGCTAAGTTTAAAAGTGTTTTAAAAAAAAAAATCATACCGACTTTTGTAAGTGTTCAGTGTTAAGTGTTAAGTGATGTGACACGCCACCCTCGCGGAGCACGGATCCGGGTATCACTGTTGATATCGGGTTCGGGTTTTGCGAGAGTGGGGTGTTACATATGCATACAATTTTGAATTCCAAAGACTCAAACTATGGGAAGATCTCAATAGCATTCAAAATTCAATGTCTAGACTTTGGTTGTTAGCAAGTGATTTCAACTTTGTTTTACACCCTTTTAAAGCTTAGGGAGGAAAAGTTTATTTAAATTAGGCAAGGAGTTAGAAAATGCAATTAGCAAGCTTAAGGTGACTTATTTAAAATATTTCAGGAAACTTTTTACTTGGAGTAATAAACAACTAGGCAGATGCTTCATTAGGAAAAAGCTAGATAGAATACTAGCTAACCAAACCTGGTTCAGAAAGTTCCCCAATTCCTTTATTCATTTTGCCTCTCCCATGTGCTTAGATTATTCCTTTATGAAAATTTAGAGTTTCACCGCACTAGTTTCCATTAATGCTCCCTTAAGATTCTTTAACTTCTTAACCAATAAGGAAGGTTTCATAGACTTAGTAAAAGAAGTATGGGACAACTAGATTGTAGGTGTAAGTACTTTTAGATAATGACAACACTCCAAATCATAAAAAATAGGTTACGCTATCCCTAATTTAAATGGTGGTCCCCTTATAACTCAAATATTTTAAGATACCAAGATTGGGTTAAGAAAAGCACAGGAAGCTTGTTATCTTAATCCTAACAACCAAGAGTTGATGAGATATTAAAGGTCTTTAATAAAGCACTACTTAACCATAATTCTATATTAATGCAAAAGGCTAGAACTAATAGGCTAAAAGAAGGAGACTTCAACACAAATTACTTCCATAATTCTGTTCCATTCAGAACAAATTCCAAAAACATCAATTGCTTGCCAGCTGAAAATGATCAAATGGTTATAGACAAATCCTCCATTGAAATAATTATGCTCAAGTTCTATAAAGAACTTTTAGGAACTGGTTCCTTAGGTTTGACTAATATGTAGGATCTAGTAGAGTTAATTGGACTTATTCAGTCTCTACATCAGGAGATTCTGGAAAGATTACAGTAGTCAGCAACTTACAGTAGTCAAAGCAAGTTGGATTTACAGAACTACTTGTTCTATTACGAGATTTAATAAACAAATAAAATAAAATTATTAATAAATTATATTCAAATTAATAATTATAATAATATACCTTTTTTCAAAACTTTAAATTGTATTAAACAAAGACCAAGACATTTAATTTTTTGTCTTCCATTCTATTTCCTTTCTTGAAATAGATGAATTCATATATGCACTAAATTCTTTCGCATCCTATTGAACTCACATATTGACTCAGAATTCAAATTGCAAACCTTTGTAATTTTTGAACACCAATTATGAATTGGTCCCACCAAGCAACTGTAACACAACATGTTGGGTCCCCTTTTTCTTAAGATTTATTTTATTAAATTATTAAGCATGAAAATAAATTAATTTTTCTGTAAATTATTTATTAAAATTTTATGTCCGAATCGAGACCCGGGTCCAACACAACAAAAGTAACTTTATAAACGAAATAAAGTGATGATTTATTTCTAAAAAGAAATAAAATTGAAAAATATATGCCTTAATTAAGTTTCTTTTTCACAAATAGTAATGGGCATCCTAAAATTACCAGAAGCATCCTTATAAACCTCCATTTATGAGCATAAGAGAGTTTGCATCATCTCACATGCAATAATTGTTGTAATAGTTAATAGCATTTTCATATAAATTTTAACTTCTTTTTTGTAAAACTTGTTCTAAAATAGACACTAGGATTTAAAAATGTACCAGTTACAAACAACGGAGAGTAAAGTTTCCTTTTCCATTTGTTACACCCCAAAATATACCCTGGAAGTATTATAGCATGTCTAAGGTGTATTAAGATGTGAACATAATGAATTAAGTGCATCTTAGTAAGAGACATTATGGTACTTAATGTAAAAGACATGGGTTAAAGGGAGCATACCTCTGTAATTGGACATATCTTGGTTTGTAGACCTCTAAATTGGATAATTACAATTCAAAATTAATCTAGAGACATAGTTCTAAAACTTTCATGAAGGAACCGAAATCTTATTGTGCCTCTAAGAGTTTTTAATTCTAGCTTGAACTTAAGTTATGACTGTTGTCCTTGTTTTCAAATAGCCTGTAGTGTTTTGGGTATAACTCCCAAAATAATTGACCAAATTGCATGAAATTTAAGCCATTAGAAACTTAAGACATATGGGAATGAAATAAATTGATAAGATTATAGGCTAATATGGGAATTAAAGTAAGAAGAAGGACTAATATGCAATTTTCCTAAAGTCAACTCATAGACCAATAAGATTAAAGCATGTGTGTCCAATAGAATTATAACATATGGTCTAATAGAATTATAACATATGGTCCAATATAATTTTAACACATGTTCCAATAGCATTGTAACACATAGTCCAATGGGATTGTAACATATGGTCTAATAGGATTGTGACATATGGTCCAATAGGATTGAAACATGTGTCTAGGACTAGAAAATTCATAAAAAGGCATATGAAGAGGGGAGATGGACGAAACTTTGATGGCTTAACTTTATATTTTTCTCCTCTTTATTTCACTTTCTCATTATCCCATCATTTATCACTTGGTGATTCAAGCAAAGCCAAAGAGGAAGGGAAGGAAAAGCATTAGAAGAACTATTTTGTCAATTTTGAGGTTTGGGACTTCACTTAGTTGGTTTTTGTATTTGTGTATGATTGAATGTAAATAAAGATTCATTTGGATGTGGAATTGTTTATAGGATGTTTCTTTGGTTTTACTTTACATGAACTTGGTTGTATATGACAAGAGAGTATTGTGTAGTGGAATTCTGTCTACGGTTTATTTGATTCATTCACATTGTTTGAGTCATAACTCAGCCTACAGCCCCCTAAATTGTGTGATTTTAGTTGCATATGAAACCTAAGACATAGAGATAAATATCTCTAGAAGGAACTCTAATTTAATTCTAGCTTTATGACCTTGGAAATTGAGATCAAAAAAGGTGACCTAATGCTACCCCTATTTTAGAGAAGCTTGTGATATTTTGCGTATATCTCATGATTTAGAAGTCCAAATAGTCTTACTATCTATGCCAAAGAAACTATAGATATAGAGATAATAATGTCTAGAATACCTCAAAACCCAGTTCTAAATTTTACTATATGCATATTAAGGAGCAAGTAGTGGTATGAATAGAGAGAGTGTCTATCACAACCATGGCATTGTTTTTGTTTCCGATTTCTACCGCATCTTATCTGAACCTTTATGAATGTGTATGAAAATTTTCAAACACCTAGAAATAAATGAAATAGGACTTGCCATATGTTAATTGGATGATTGAATATTGGAATTTAAGATTGGGCATAATGCATTCCAAGGAAAACTTACATGTTCATAAATGATTTGTTTGCGTATGTATTGCTCATATGTGTATAATATGATTATACAAGTGTGATTTTGACACCCTTATAATGGTGATTAGTTATGACTTGCATGTATGAACACAAATATAGATTTTGTGATTTGATATGTATATCATATAACTTGTCAATATATGAATTGTGAAATTGGCAAATGGTTCAAGGAAATGTTACAATGCTTACTCTATTGTCTTGGTGGTGGATAGATGGGTATGTCTATATGGTTACGATGCAGCTGCTATAGTTTGACACCACTGGTGTCCACAGTTCGATGCCTTAGGGTATCCACAGTTTGATATCTTTGGATATCCACAGCACCCGTTATTCACACCTACAGAAAATATGCAGGCCTAATACAGAAAGTAAAGTAAAGAGATATAAATAAGAAATACAATATGACAACATAAATAATCGGTATATGAATGAGCATTTGCATTTGTATTGATAGTTTGTATCATTGAGTGTTGAATATTGATTACTAGTATTAATGAGTCGAACCCATTATAAATGATTTGTATATATATTCGTTACTCATTTATGTATAATGTGATCATACAAGTCTGATTTTGATACCCTTCTAATGGTGGTAAACCATGAATTGCATGTATACACGCAAATATAGATTTTATGACTTGAAACATATTTCATATGATTTATTAATATATGAATTGTGAAATTTGCAAATGGTTAAACGAAATCTTATAGTGTCTACTCTATTATCTTGGTTGTGGATAGATAGGCATGCATATAAGATTACAGTGCAGCTGCTACAGTTTGACACCACTGGTGTCCACAGTTTGATACCTTCAGGTATTCATAGTTCGATACCTTCGGGTATCCACAATACTCGTTATCCACATCCACAGAATATGTGCTGGGCTAACATAGAAAGTAAAGTAAAAAGATATAAATAAGAAATACAATATGACAACATAAATAATCGGTATATGAATGAGCATTTGCATTTGTATTGATAATTTATATCATTGAGTATTGAATATCTATTATTAGTATCAATGGGTTGATCTCATGAAGATAGTGATTACTAGTAATTACCTTTCTCGTATAATCTAACATAAGGATTGATTTTGGATTTTAATAAAGAAAATTAAAAATTAAGAAAATAAAATAAAATAATAGCAATATTGAATATAAAGACGAAAGAAATCACTTTGAAAGCAGTCAATATTAGGAATTAGTGTATAGGTAATGAATCCTCTTAAAACCATTAATTAATTACCATTTTGTTATGTAATGTTTTATTGACAATTGGACCATGAAGATTCCTAAAGCAAAAACAACAACAACAATAATACTCAGTAAAAATCTGCTGAGACGAAAGGTCTGTGGAGATCTAATAGTACATAGTTTTATCCCTAACTAGTAGAAAGACTGTTTCCAAATAACCCACATAAATGAATAGAAAACAAACAAACAAACAAATAATAATAAATAAAAGAAAAACCAAAAAATAAATTAAAATTAAAATAAATAGATAAACATAATAATAATAATAATAATAATAATAATAAACATAAACATAATAATAATAATAATAAATAAATAACTAATATATAAATAATGGTAAAAATAAAAATAAAAATACTATAATAATATAAATACTAATAATAATAATCATCATAATAACATTAATATTCATAAACATAATAATAATAATAACAACACTAATGAATAATAATAATAATAATTACTCAGGTTAAAATTTATAGAAATGCATTACCGATTTGTGAATTCTTCTATTAGGTTTGACTTTAATCCAGATAATTTATGTCGACTTATCTCTAAGTTTGCAATCAACTTCTTTCAATTATAGTAAATATATTCATACACAAGATTCCTCAATCTCTATACTATTTCACTAATATTTCGGATCTATTAGAACATATATTCAATACATAATTGAATCATAATAAATCAATCAAAATCATTGCATTAAATAAAAGAATTAAAAGATATTGTAATCTCAAATAGAGTTCATTATAACTAGATACTAAAAAGTGTTTAGTTATACATAATAAAAAACAAAATCAAACATAAACTGGAAAAAAACAAATAAAAAAGAGTTCATAATTCTAAATCTCCCTTTCTCTTCTATCAAATGTTCTTGTAAGGTAGAAGTTTGATGTTGTAATATATTAGATCTTTTCATGATTTCTTCATGTTCTTCACTTCTTTGGATCAATATCATCCCTTTTAGATATTCTTCACATTTGGAAATGTCTCCAAAAGTCTACTCCCCCATTTTGCCTCCGAATACATTTTTTTATAATAATTTTTAAGTTTTTAAGAGATATATAGTCTGATGCATAGGTTTGTACTAGACTGTGTATAACCTAAAATCTCTAACATTTATGATTTTACATGGTTTGAGGAACTTACACAACCAAATACACGACTATGTATCCCTTCTTTGCCTCAAATCTTCGTTTTATGATGAGTTTTCATTTAAATTCTTCTTCGTTTAGTTCATGAAGACAATTATAACTTATAAAGCAAATTAAGTACCAAGTATAAAACAAAGTATAAAATATCAAAAAAAATATATCAAATATGGGGTATAAATATGATTAATTATGCATATATCAAGAAACTATCAATAACTCCAATCACTAACGATAACATATCCTTCCCTGACCAGTAACACTCAACCATATTGATGACCATTATTCTTATCCATCCCACCAATGATAGCAGAGACAACCATTATTGCACAATAGATCAAGTTACTATAACTAGATAAAGCGTCACATCAACAAGCAACTCACATAACCCATTTTCCATATTCAACAACAAATGCTTATGGCAGACATACGCTGACTAAACCAACACAACCTTACTATTTATGAATAACAATAAAGATGGGAGCTTATTTTACTAAGAGAATGATGGTGTTGGGCCTCTAATCTAAACTATTCAAATTTTAAAACAATTAATTACCTAATTATCAAATTTTAGTAATTAGGGTTTTTGGGTTTTTAAAATTATAAATTTATTGTAACCATTTATGAATTATTGGTTTTAACCAAATTTAATTTAATTGTAGGTTAACAAGTTATTCATAAATCAAACCTAATCTAATTTTAGGATTTAAGGTGTGTAACTTTTGCAATTTCAATTTCAATTCCAAAATTCATATTAATAGCAATCAAATATTTTTATCAAGTTTTTAAATTAAAGGTAACTCTAATACTACTATTTTGAAATTAGAGTAGGATCTGATCTAGCATTCTGTTTTGGCCAAGAATTTTTCAAATTAATAATAATTAAGAAAAACGGAACAATCTCCTTAACCACTTTAAGATGATGAATCATATTGTGATTTCTCAACTACCTCTGTATAATTTTTGCTATATCTAATAATTACCGATTGTGCTATCCTTAACTATAATAGGTCAAAATAGCATCAAAAGATAACAATATCTATATGAAATACTTTTGAGATCTCAAGTCAAAAAAACCACTTACACAATTATTACAATTAAAATTTTAGTGAAACGTATTTCTTATATGAAATTAATTTAGTGAGCTTGTTCTCTAAAAATCACTTGTATGCTTGTTTAATTATTTTCATACTTTAATCTATCAGATTAATTACTTCATTTGTAAGAAATAAACAAAACGTGTGATAATCTTTTTATGCTCTATTAATATTCAATCTTAATAGAATAATGATTATAAACAATTTAGAAATAATATATAAATGTAATATGAATCTCATTATTTAAATAACTATGTTACTAAATTACAATTAATCAATTGCCTGTAGAGCATAAACCAACAAGTGTTATATAATAAATATTACATATTTTATTAATCGGATACATATTATTAAAATTTTAATAAAAATATTTTGAATTGAGTTATTATATTTACAAAACTTTGTAAATTTTAAAATTTTTAAGTACATAAACGAAAAAATTCAAAAGGTTCGAGACTTTCGTCCCTTAACTTGTAAACTAATTTCACACGCACGTCAATTTCGTAGAGAGGACATTAACCCTATTTGGTACTTGGAATAGGAAGAAAAGCCAACACCCTTTCTATTTTAACGCTTTGGCATCACATGCAATGCGCTCCGAGCGGGCAGTAATCACATGCATGCTACAAGCGAGGATCAAACACGTAACCCCAATAAAGTTCTTGCTCACCGCCCTCTAACTTATGAACATAACGCCCACCCTGCGGCTTCCGGTCAACTTACGCTAATATCACGCCACCCAAATTGTAGCATCTAGACTGTAATGAAAACATAAAATCCAAAACAAAAAATGTAAGATACCCATTAATTGCTATATAATAGAATGGAATAAAATATAATATTATTTTATTATTTAAAAGAAAAATTTATAATAAAATAAAATAAAATATGATAGAAAAAAAATTTTATATTACATTTCATTATATACTAAACAGTAAAAATAAGTTACCTCTAATTTAAAAAGGTTTATGATAAAATGTAAAATTAAATATCATTTCACAATAATATATTATAAACCGTTCTTCTAAACAATATTTCACTGTATTCCATTATGAACTCTTCTATTTCTCTCGAATAACAATTTTTTAATATTACATCCATTTATATTTTATTCCATTATAAATCATTCCATTTAACAATTATCTAACATTTCACAATAATACATTATAAACCTTCTTTTACACAACATTTCACTATTTTATATTATCAACCTTCCAATCTTTGCCGAATAACAATTTTCTAATAGCACATCTATTTATATTTCATTCCATTACGAATAGTTTCGTTGATAGAATTTTTTGAATTTTTATAGAACTAACAATGTAGAATTAATATCATTGCATATATATTTCAAATAGTTAAAATCAATGTGAAATTATAAATTTAATCTTTTGAAATTGATTTGTTTAAAGTATTATGTATGAAAGAAAACTTTTAATACTATACACATAATCACAATGAAACGAAAAAAAAAAAGCAATTACTTAATGAAACGAAAGAGGATGACAATGGTAAGATAATTGAAGTGCTAGATGGTACGATCTCGACCATGCTTTCGAGCTATCTCTGGATATATCCTTACTGAGGATCCGTTTTTGGCTTTCGAGCTATCTCTGGATCCCATACTCTATTTATAGCAAATCTCTCTCTCTCTCTCTCTCTCCTTTACGCCATTCTCTAAAATAGTAAAAAGATCAGTCGGCGCTGTTTCAAGCTTTGTTTTTGGTGTCCTCCAACATGTGTTTTTCTTCGCTTTTTCAACGGTTCTACTTAATCCGCTTGCACCTTTTTATTGCTTCAGGTCTCTAACTCTGTCAATCTTCCCATGGAGTCTCTCCACTTTCCTCAAGTTCTCTCCTTCCTGTCTTTTTCGAATTTAACGCATGCCCATCTCAGTTTTCCACCTACAACATATCTGTCTTCTCCTTCCTTTTGGAAAGAAAGGTGTAAAAATGGTTCCTTGAAGATTGTAAGATCAGGGAGAGGTGTGCATGTCGATTCAAAATATGGTTCATTTTCCACTGATGCTGTTAAAGATGAAAAAGGTCTTATACTGGATACAGAGCGTGATGATTCTGGCTCTGTTATTGGATTCAACTTGATTCTCGAGTCTGGTATGTTCATTATTAGCATCCCTGAATTGCCATTTGTTTTCTTGGTTAAATTTTCTTTTTTACTTTCCAAGAATGTTTTTAACATGAAAACAGATTAATGATACTCTGCTTTTATTCTTAATTTTCTTGTTCGCTATAATCGTTGATCATTGGTTTTCCTTTTCATCAGTGTTTACGGTTGCATGTGAACTTTTATGACTCAATCTTTTAAATACTTAAATAGTGCGGTAAGAGGATCATCTGTAAAAATATTTTAATAAAAAAAGTACTGCTGTAGACAGGTCAGGTAGTGTGATAATGGAACTATTTTAAGCTTGTAGCTAATAATGGAAGCTCCATCTAGATGCTGGAGGCCAATGAATCGATTTATATGAAACTTACTGTCAGAGTTAATGTTATAATTCACTAAGCTGCGGAAATCAAATGCTAAGGCCACTTAGCTTGGACCTTACGGACATGTCAAATTTGGTTTTCAGCATCTGCCTAAGACTGACCCCACTGAAAGATACCAGCATCGAAAAGGAAAATGATCACATTCGGGTTTTCATTGGTGGATCTTTAGATGAGTTTAATTTATATTAATTATCGGATTTCGGGATAATATTAATTCTGCTTAAAAAGTTATCAAATGCTATTGAAATTTTGACAGTTTAGTTGCTCTGCCTTCTAGAGTTGAGTCATGAATCAAATATCACGTTGTTATCCTAAAAGATATCTTTTCTTTCTTGAGAAGGGGTTTTTAAATGTCTCTTCTCTACAACTTTCTTTCTGGTGTGCAGCTCTCTCGACATTTGAGTTTAACCAGCAAGGTGATTGATCTTGTAGTCATGAATTTTATTCTTATAGTTAACTGACACTATTATATGCTCTTAGATTTTCAATTTTCTGCTTTATATTATGCATTTCATTATTCTGAATCAATCAAAAGTTTGTGTTGTGAATATATGTCCAAAGTTGGGTAGAACTTAAAGTTTTACTCCATTCTGGAGCTGGCAGGATCCGATCATCATTTTAACATGTTGGATGAATATCCTAGGAAATAGCATTTATTTTAGGAAATACAAGCCTGATCTTACTTAAATATCATTTGTGTTCTTATATAGAATGCAAACTAGGCAGAAGATGCATTGGAATGGGGTAGTGGAAGCTCACGATGCAATTCTTCATGCTGATAAACTTTTATGATAGTAATGGTTAATCATATTTCCTGCATTAAATCATAATTCTTTCAAATTTGGAAAAAGGATGATAATATTACAACATATGGCTTATTGTTGTTGATAATTTCTTATATTGATCTTCATCATAGTTAAAGACATGAAGACCTCTCCAAGAGCTCATTGCATGCTTTATCAATATAGTTTCAGGTGGTAGCAAAATTAATGAACCTTGTCAAGATGTGTCCACTGATAGGATGGAAGAAATTGAGAACATCAATGGTAAAGAAAAAGAGAAGGCGAGATCAAAGCACAATATTGTATTTGTTACTGCTGAAGCCGCACCATACTCAAAAACAGGTGGATTAGGAGATGTGTGTGGATCTTTGCCTATAGCGTTAGCCAGCCGAGGACACCGTGTGATGGTTGTCTCTCCTAGATATTTGCATGGGAGTCCTGGAGACGACATATTTGCTAATGTTTCAGATTTAAAGTGTCGGATAAAGGTACCTTGCTTTGGCGATGCTCAAGAGGTTTGTTTCTATCATGAGTACCGGAAAGGTGTTGATTGGGTGAGTATATCTGTCTGCATCTTGTTTATGAATTTTGAGGACCTCTAACATCTGTCTAGAAATTTAAAGTATGCATTGCTTTTGTCCCTCATATGGGGTGAGGAATGAAGCATTCCCAAATCTAGCTCTTGTTCGTTCTCCAAGTAGTATCCCCATCCCTTGGGGCTCTTAGAACAATTATTATCTTCTATGTCTTTCTTAGGTATTTGTTGATCATCCTTCATATCATAGGCCTGGAAACCCATATGGAAATGGTCACGGTGCTTTTGGTGATAATCAGGTGCTTTGGTTGTTCATTCATGCTGCTGGTTTCAGTTTAACACATGAATTTTTGATTTTCAAAGAATGATAAGATCTTTTCTGATCTGGCTTTACAGTTCCGATTCACTCTACTCTGCCATGCAGCGTGTGAAGCTCCTTTAGTACTTCCACTTGGAGGTTATACATATGGAGAAAAATGTTTGTTTCTCGCTAATGATTGGCATGCTGGTCTGGTTCCAATGTGAGTTTTCTTCCAGGACAAGTACATCTATTTGCCTTATAGGCTTATAGCTTTAATTGCCAAATGTTGCAATAAGAAAAGTTATAAGCCTCCTGGTACCTTGTCTTGTTGTGAATGACAATCACCTTGTCTTAAATGCAGACTATGCTTGTATTTTGATAGACTTTCACTATCTGATTACACATCTTTACTCTCCAAGGATTATTGAAAGTTTGCTATTATATGAATAGTGATTACATGTGTGCAATAACTTATCTTCATATGCTTTATGGTTCAGACTTTTGGCAGCGAAATATCGGTTACATGGAGTTTATAAGGAGTCTAGGAGTGTACTTGTGATTCATAACCTTGCACATCAGGTTTACACTTATTTGATCTTCATGATTGATGCATGTGTGCTGCATGACTCTAAAATCAGTTCAATATATACATATATATATATATACATATATATATATATACATATATATATATCTACTGATTTAATTTCCTTTTCTGTTTAAGGGAGTTGAACCTGCAGCTTCTTACAAGAACTTTGGATTGCCTTCTGAGTGGTATGGGGCACTAGAATGGGTGTTCCCCACATGGGCAAGGACTCATGCTCTTGACACAGGTCAAGCAGTTAATGTGCTGAAGGGTGCTATTGTGACTGCTGATCGAATACTTACTGTGAGCCAGGTCATTAGTGTGTATATGCAAAATTTTAAAAGTTTTCATTGTGGAATATGACTTTTGCTTGGTACATGATGTTGATCATCTCCTTTTTGCATTCTGAGTAGTTGCAAGTATTTTGTGTTTAGAAGTGTATGTTTCACTGACTTGGCTTCTTAGGTTTTTTGAATTTTTTAAATCATACACATTATGATTCATTTATATTTGGCACTAATTCCATCTTACATGCTTACCAATTTTCCATGATGCATTTGTCAGTAATAATGTTTTGGTTAAACACAGGGTTATGCTTGGGAAATAACCACTGTTGAAGGTGGATACGGCCTGCATGAACTATTAAGCAGTAGGAAACCTGTTTTGAATGGTAAATTTATGGTTTTAAGAGTTTCAGTTTGTAGGAATCAAATCTATGCAATAATGCATCACTTGGTGGATTTCATGTTATGATTTCTTGTCTTCCTCAGGGATCACAAATGGCATAGATATTTTTGATTGGGACCCATCATTGGATAAGCATATTGCTTCGCACTACACCGCTGATGATCTTAGTGGAAAGGTGATAAGATCTCATTTTTATCCAATGGGCTATTCTGGAACAGTTGTTTCCTTACTTTGTTTATTTACAAGTTGCAGATGCAGTGTAAGATTGCTCTGCAAAAGGAACTAGGTCTTCCTATTAGGCCTAATTGCCCATTGGTGAGTTATAGGGTTTTATGTGCAGAGATCGAATTAAAAATATCAATATTTTTCTTGATTAATCATTGGATATGGATTTTTTAGATTGGATTTATTGGGAGACTGGACTACCAAAAAGGCATTGATTTGATCCGCTGGGCAATTCCTGAGCTTATGCAAGACGATGTGCAATTTGTAAGTTAGTGTTGTATAAATATGTTCTGCTTAAAATGTTAGATACATTTTTATATATTGAGGTTATTTGTCCTGCTTTGTTTTTATACCTTAAATTCTGAAATTTGAAACACAAAGATTATCATTTTCTGCGTGGACATCACTCCATTTTACATAACTTGTTCCAAAAATACATTTTGCATCATATTGAGGCTCATTTTGTCTCACTACAGTGTATTGAAGCTTGAACACGCTCAAGCTGTTGCTATGAGGGCTGTGATATGCATGCCTGAATAAGCATATGGTTGTATATTTTGTCTGTGAGGAATTTGGTCTAGGGTAGCATGCATGGAGCTCAGCCCATTTGAAAATGTTTCTAGTTAGGTGTTCCATTTACCTTTAGGACAACTGAAAACAGGCAATATTTTTCAGGTCATGCTGGGATCTGGGGATCTACTTTACGAAGACTGGATGAGATCAGCAGAATCAACTTATAGAGACAAGTTCCGTGGTTGGGTTGGCTTTAATGTTCCAATATCTCATAGAATAACTGCTGGGTAATCTCAGATTTCTGTTGATGAAATATGCATTGGTGAAAGTAATAACTTTACTAATCGAGTTTCTGCAACAAACAGCTGTGACATTCTATTGATGCCCTCTAGATTTGAGCCCTGTGGACTAAATCAATTATATGCAATGAGATACGGCACCATTCCCATAGTTCATGGTACTGGAGGACTTAGAGTAAGTGAAACTGTTCAGACTTGAAGAAATACTTCCCCTTCTCTTCAAAATGCCTAGTTGTATTGAATGACATTTCATTTCTTTTCTTCCAGGATACAGTACAGACTTTCAACCCATATGTGCAAGGTGGTACTGGTGAAGGCACAGGGTATGTGATTTCACTAATTTGAATTCTCTGGTTCTTTAAAGGGGTTTTCTTCATTTCAATTCTTAAAAGCAAAGAAATTATTGCTTTGGTGGTCTCAAATTTAGTTCCGCAATTCATAACACGAACACGTGTGTCTGTTTTTGGTACGTTATATCTACAACGCAAAAGCAAAGTGCTTTGTGATATATTGGCTCTTCAAACTAAGAAGAACCTGATGATCTATTTTCCTTGAAGTTGTTGATTACAACTCATCCAAGCCAAGTTCCTAGATTTTTTGTAATTATTTACGTTTTACTTGAACGTAAATCTTCCTAAGGTATCGATTCCTCTAGTTAGTCATCTTTTTGAAGTGCTTCCTTGGAATGCATTAACAGGTGGACATTCTCTCCACTATCAAAAGAAAGTATGATCGCGGTCAGTACTCTTTCTTAAGCCTGTTTGTTGTTTTTCTTTCATCTTTATTAATAAACATTTCGCAGCTTATAGGAAATGTTCCCTGGATCCACACAATATTCAATAGAAAGTACTTTCGATATTTATTTTCAACAAATCACCCATGGTAACGATTGAAACCTTTCCATGTATTAGGTGGTTGGGTTGGTCGATTTTAACATTATGCATTGCATTGCTCATTTATCTGCCATTCTTTTATTTTCCTAGTGGAAAAGTTTAGGTGTGTTCTCCATTGGTACTGCAGAATCATGATCCTTCATTTCACAAGTTGGCTTTGTAAAAGAAAACAGAAACTTGGATACTAAGAAAATCATTCACAAATGGGGAGACACGGGGGCCAAATTAACTACCTTATCATGGCGACCTCCATTTAACATTAGCTATCACAATAGATCCAATTTTTAATCTGCTTTAGGCTTGATCAAACTTTATATCTCTTCCAGTTCAATAGCTGTTTGATTTTCTTAATTGGATATCTTATGGATGCCGTTTTCTCAGGCTCTGAGAACTGCTATCATGACCTATAGAGATCATAAATCATCTTGGGAGGGAATAATGAAAAGAGGTATGACTAGGGATAGCACATGGGAAGCAGCTGCCAAAAAATATGAGCAGGTTTTTGATTGGGCTTTTGTTGATCCACCGTATATTAGATAAGATATAATGAAAGATGGGAGAAGGTAAAAAGATGAGAGATGAGAAAGTGGAAGAAAATGATGAAGATGGTGTTGGAGGATTTGAGCTCTTGGTGGCTATGGAGGATGTATTATTGCCAACAGAAATGCCAGGAATGCTTGCTCCATTGCCATTGCCATTGCCATTGCCTGAGAGTAAAGACTTTTTAAGTTTTGTTTTGCTTGGTTCAAATTCCATTGGCATTTAGTGAATATTTGGGCCTGTGTAGTGTGGTAGTTGCAATAACTGTTATCAGCAAAAGCGTTATGACAATCACTCCCAAACCGCAGCTTAGAGGTGGATTAGTGAAAGGGTAAGTTCATTATTTGTTTATTTTCAATTAAGTGGGTACAGGAGTTTATTCAAGAGGTAGAGATGAAAAATGAGTCATTTAATGTTGTCTTACTCGGTGCATTGAATGCTTCTTATACATTTCAGCATGATATGTTAGTTGAATTACATTGTTACAAGTTTCTTTGTTTCTAATCTAATCCAGAATTTGGAGGATCATGTCCAATCCTTTAACTCATAGCTCATCCATATGCATTAAAGCATTGCAAAGCTTACTCTCTTTTCTTCCTATGCCATAGCAATCAAACTCTAGTACTACCACCAACTCAATTGTTCAGAACAAGATCATAACCACGGTCCTGTTACCTACTCCAATTATCTCTTAAAACTCTGTTCAGAAAAAAAAAAACCATTTCTAACCTTTTGTTTCCATTTAAGTGAACCTTTTTGATAACTCTTAACTAAAACTTTAGGGTGCTTAGTTGATAGGTTTGGGAAGGGGTTAAGAGGTAAGGAATGAAAAGTGAGTGGTTGGTTGTTGGTTATTATTATAGGGATAATAGTTTGACATCCTACTTTTTGGGAAATTTTCTATACTTTCTATTTAGTAGAGGAATGAAACTCATTCCTTAATAGTGGCTCTTTTTTTTAAAATATGTTTAATACTAATTAATTAAAATATAATAATTAATTAATTATAAATTATGTAATTAATTATATTATAATTAATTAAAATGTAATAAGTAAATTAATTAAAATATAATTCATTCATTAATTAACATATTGTAATTAAGTAATTAAAATATAATTATTAATTAATAGATTATAATTGATTAAGATATAATTAATTAATTAAAATATAACTAATTAAAATATAATTATTTATTAATTTAAATATTGTAATTAATTAAATTAAATATAATTAATTTAAATATTATTATTAAAATGGGATCCTTAAGTCCACTAAAATGTCAGATCTAAGCTTTTTAACGGAAAGCTTTTTAATGAGATTCTTAAGTCTGCTAAAATTTTAGATCTTTTTTCGCCTATTCTCTTCTACACCCAATCTTTTTAATGTGATCCTTAAGTCTGCTAAAATGTCAGATCCCTTTTCGCCTAATCTCTTCCACATCTCTATGGATATCTTATCAGGCTCTACTTCCCTTTCACTTTTAATTTCCCTCAAAGATTTTTTAATTTCTTCCCTTGTAATATGTCGATAATAATTAAGAAAACTCTTTGACATGCTAAGATCACATAATCATGTATGGTTCTTTATTATTTCGTCATATTTTTTAGTTGTATATTCTCAAATTACTTCTCCCACACTTCTTCCCTTTGTCTAAGCCTAGTTCTAAGGTTTTGCAAAGTTGTTTAATTTTACGATCTCCCTTAACTAATTATGATGGATTGCTTTGGTTTATATAAACAATTCCAACTGCTAAAAAAGTAATAAGAAAAAGAAATATTAATGATCAAAACTAAGATATCAAAAGAAATAAAATAAATGCAAATGAAATAAATGGTTAGATTAATATCAATCAAACTTTCCGAATATTTTAGTCCTTGACAAAAATGCTAAAAACTTAGTGGATTCTCATGTGTGATTTTATAACTCAATTCCTTTAATCTATAAATCGTCTAAAGCAAATTTACCTATCATTTTATAGTATAGTACTAACTGTTAATTCCACAAAGACTCTGATACTAGTAATGACTCTATTCTTATTATTTAATCAAAAATTAAGGTGATGATGATAATTCAAATTTGAAATAAAATAAAATAAACCAAGAAAATAAACCAAGGATAAGTCAAAACAATCAAGAATCTAAAATATCAAAAGAGTGAAAAATCAACCAATAAAATAAAGGGTAGCAAAAATTTGAATCTCCTTAGGACTTTTTATACAATCATGATTCCACTAATCAATTTATTCTCTTGCAATTTAAATCATGAAAATTCCTTAATTATGCTAATATCTTTCTCAGGACTAGTAACACTTAATACTAGGTTAATTAATTGAAATCTCTTCCCAATTAAAAGCCTTATAATCACTTTATTTGATTTATGAATTTTACTATTAGGCTTGACTCTAATCCGAACTATTTATGCTGGTCTATCTTTAGGTTTATATGTAACTTCTTTCAATTACTCTATATTTATTCATATATAGGATTTTAACTTATATTCGTGACTTTGTTTTAGGATTTGTTTATTCCTTGCTATAACAAGCAAACAAAATGGGAGGATAGATAGGAAATTATTATTTGGTGGATTATAATATGCCATCTCTTATGGTGATATTGGAAGTTTAATTGATATTAATGATGTGAAAGCTCATTCGACATCAACGATGTATTGTTACATTTGTAGTGGTTGCCACACCAATGATGAATGTTAGGCATTATATTACATGTTGGAGAAACCAATTTGCATGGGAAGCTAGCCTCAAAACATCCCCAATGGGAATATTCATAACCAGGTGTGGAGAAACTATGTTGACTTTACATGGAATGACTAAGTTTCACTTAGATTTATGCAATAACAGGTGTGGAGAAACTATGTTGACTTTACATGGAATGATTAAGTTTCACTTAGATTTATGCAGTAACAGTAGTAAGAGGAGGATTGATTTCTTAAGAGTTCTTTATAGAAGCCATTGCTATAATCAATGCTAACTTCCAAAAACTAAAGAGCTATTTGACTCTTTCCACAACACAAGACTTTTGATAGGATAACTCTTTGAGCTTGTTTTTGAAGAGTAGCTATATGTCTAATCCGGATACATTGAGCCAAATTTGAGGAAACAAGTGAACAAAATAACTTTGAATATTGGAGAGGAGTTGGAGGTTGAGGAAAAGCATAAAGTTGCTACTCAAGAAGAGAAGAAAGAGGAGATTGAGGAAGATGAAAAGGAGTCTATTGACAATTTATTAGCAGTCATCTTAAGTACAAAGGATTTCTATTTCCCACAAAACAAACTGCCAGAGTCAATTAAAGATCTAGTGATTTTATTATTCCTTATTCTATTGAAAATTTGTTTCAAAAGAAGGCATTAGTGGATTTAGTTGGTTTTATTAATTTGATACCATAAACCCTTATTATGTTGAAGCATATCACCTATTTACAAACTAATGAACCCTTATTTAGGAAGATAGGTGGAAGCAAATTGCTTATCATAGATCCAGGTAAAGTGAAGTGCTTGCATAGAATTCCAGCTGAAAGACTCGTAAAGAAGTGATTGTTGGGAAGCAACCCAATAATTAGTTTCTTTTGTTTTGATTGAGTTTTTTGTATGATTTTCAATATTAAGTTAGTTATTTAATATTTCTAACATTGTGTTTTTAATTTTGTGAGTTGAGATTTGATAGAGTTCAGCAAGTTATGAAGATAACTTCACCCTAATGCATGAGAGTAGAGAAGATTTTACCAGCACTAAATGGATGTTATCAATATTGGATAAGGCTATAAATCTTTTACTATTAGTGGAGTACTAGTTACCCACACCTCCTCCCATTATTTTTCATATTTTTCATTATTTTTGCATGTTTTGTGCAATGAGGATGTACAACTTAAATATAGGGGAGGGGCTTAGTGATCAAGCTTATCCATTTTGTTATAATTAGCTTAAAAAAGAATAATTTGAGAATTTTTACAGAAATTGTTGATCAAGATGATTCTTTATAAGTTTGGCTGTAATTGTGATTTGATTTGTTTAGACAAATAATTATGAGTTTCAAATATTATGTTGATTTAGTTTAGTTCATTAATTTTGAGAATGAATACTTAATTGTCATTAGGATATTTTGTGTATAATTTGTTTATGCATTGAACTAAATGTGAATTGTTTTTAGAGTATTTTCATCACCCCACAGATAAAATAAAAAACTAGGGAAATAAAAAGAAAGAAACATAGCAGTACGTGAATAATCAAGTGTAAATCACTTCACTCTTCTAGCTTTGGACTAACAAAAAGGTCAAAGTTAAAAGAGTAGTGCAATTAGCCATTTGAGATAGTGATGTAGTAGAATAATTATAGATATTCATGACAAGATGTTTACTCACATCAAAAGGCTACCCGACCTTTCAAACAAACTTTTAAATATTTCTATGCTTAAATTCATTATTATATTTTTAAGGGTATGAAAAATGTTCAAAGGTATTAGCAATTTTTCTAGCATATGTTCACTTTATGCATTAAGTGAAATGGTAAGGATTCAATTGAAATTTAAAGAATTATAGAGCAAATTGCATTGATTTATAATTTAATGCATGTAGCTATATGCTTAAAAATTAAATGAACTTTTCAATTAAATAAATAATGGAGAATCTTGATTGATATATTCAATGCCTTCAATGCTTTCCTTGGGTTGTTTCTTAACGAGTCCAAAGTAATATAGTTGATTTACTTTAGGACGAGCAAATGCTTAAGTGTGAGTAGTTCGGTGGAGTTTAATAAGTATTTTAAGTTTTCATATTTTTGTGTTTATATTTTGTACATTTCACTTATCATTTTTAGTGTTTTTATTATTTCAAGTACTTAATTCATTCATATTCCTCTGATAAAAAAATAAGAAACCCTAATTTTTAATGAAATATACAACCCCGTACACGAGCCTATCAGCTATTTGTATACTTTATATAATTCTCAAGAAATTAGTGTCACTTTATGACACCATGTTACAAAAAATTGTCACCATCTCACTCCCAAGTATTTTCTAAACTTTGCTCTTTTCCTGTATCGGTAGAAATATGACCTTAAGGAGTAGATTGGTGACATTTCAAGGAAGCAGACCTTTCCTCTCTTACTCACTACGTGGAGCTCCTTCTGAGTCGTGATCTCTCAACTCTTGATCCCATACGTAATCTTCAATCTTTAGAAATCCTACTGTTACGTGTCTTTTGGTTGTTGCTTGGTTTTAACCAACTTGTACACACAGTCTCTTCCAAACTCTTTACCATTTAGTAAGAATATGCCTTATTTATTTTGGAATATATTCCTTTGACTTCCAAACAGAGATTCCATATTTGACCCATCCTAACTATTTATTAGCAGATTTTTTCAAACAATAATTTTGGAGAAATATCATTCACACTTACAATATGACCAAAGCGTGTATTGTTCAAATGTTCCATGTTCCGAAACTTGGTATAACAACAGATAACTGCAGAACAAAAGCTAGCATATTGGTAATTTCAGATCACCTGTTCCATTACTCTGTTTATATCCCATTCATGAGCATCTATTCATGGAACATAATGGAAATATGTGATCTGTCCCTTGTTGACAAACCAGTTTAAAATAAGTGCAAGCCATGGTATATAAGAAAATAATATATAGCATCAACTGCAACTACGGCAATCAATCGGAAACGTATCGAGTGCTGCAATCTCACTATCAGCTTCAAACTTGGCCATTTCTTCCTTCGTCAGCATAACCCATGCCTCTATAGCACCGCCTTCTTTTGCATCAAAGAACGCAACAAAATTGCCTCTATACCAACGAGCCATGCTGACCCATGAAGGCTTTCCCCATCCAAAGTCATTATCATATATTGGAAACCTGCAAAGACTAGTGAAGTTGAATGGCACTACCTCACCTTTCTTAACTTTTCTATCCCTCTCATTAATCACATAATAATACGCGTTTTCCACTTGTAGACTCTTGACATAGTCTGCGTCAACTTTCCTTATGGAATCTCTCATTGTCCTGATGAACCCTTGACATGTCTGCTCATTGCTGTCTAGGGCTGCTACTCCAGGAATGTCGATGAGATTGCCAAAGTGTGTCTCCGACAGCGGCGGGTTCATTTTTTGACGTAAGTTCACCGGATGTATGGCGACAAGAGTTTTTCCAGCTTCGATACGCACGTTGGTTATGAACTTTTTCCATATGAAAGCTGTCAGTGCTTCAATTCGTGTCGGCCGAATTAGTTTCTCAGTGCCGTTACTATCGGCATATTTGTCACGAAGAGTTGCTATACGTGATGCGGTGAACACGAACATTTTTGTGACAACGTTATCGTTAATAAGCTCAAATCCAGCATCAACGTCTGGAATGCTAATGGATGGAAAGAACTTGTCGGAGATGAGACGAGGGACAAATTTATTGTCATCCCCACGAGCTATGGCAGCCCAGCTCTGGAGGAACTTAAAGGATGACAAGCCGTCTCCGAGTTTGTGAGACATGGCAAACGCAATTGTCATCCCACCACACTCGAAGTGAGTGACTTGGAAAAATGCAACCAAGTCACTTTCATGGCGGAGTCCAAAAGGAAGCAACTTGTTAATGTTAAAGCAATTTGGGTTTCGGATAATGTCCTGGATTGCGCGTTTTGCTTTGGCTTCCGCAAAGTGGACGCCCTTATCATTGCACTCTACGTACTTGTTCGCTCTCAGACGTCCTGCCACAGGATAAAACATGGTCAAGGCCTCTGCTAGAGACCTTTTAATATGGTGGCACCTTTCTTCGGTGTTGGTTGGATGATTGTCCCTGGAGAAATAGAGGATCAAAGGCATGTAAGTTGTGACCATCATTTGATCGATGCCCGAGAGTTGATAGCATCGAAGGTGATCGGGCGTCGGATAAGATGGTTTGACTAGAGTTTCGGAGATCAACTCCAATTCTAGCTTCATTTCCTCTGCCATTTTGTGTGATAAAGTCAGAACAGAGTTGTCTTCTTTACGAGTATTCCCTTGATTGCAAATTTGCAAGGTTTATATAGAAAATGGTCACCGAGTTTGGTTGGATGTTAGGTTTCGATTTGGGATGAACTTTTGAAAAAGGATTCATTGACTTTGGGCTTTTTTGTTCAAGTCGCTAACGTATTTTCTACTCTGTGACGACCGGTGATATGGTTGGTTGTTAGATCTTTAATGCCGCCTTAGCAAGTTGATATTTGTATGGTCACATCTCGCAATACTTTTGTCCACAGTCCACACTTGAAGCAACTTGGCATGGTCCATCGGTTACACTTCTTTTTTGAAAATTAAAGATTTATTATATTAAAAAATAAATAAAAAGCATTGTAACAGTTTACAATATAGATAAGACTACAAAAGAGTAAGAAAATTAAACACTATAACACTCTATGATGTTCTAATGTTGGGCGAGATGATATCTGTTAATTCTCTTGCTAGCATGGAGATCTGGGTATGTGGAATGATTTTATAGTAGACTTGTTCCATCTTTCTTGCTTCCCCTCTGAAGAGTCTTCTATTCTTGTTTTGCCATATGAAATATACCACCGTCGCAATGCATATCTTTAAAGCTTTATAGTGTACACTTTTAGTCATATTCAGTCTAGCCGTTTCTTCTCACTATTGAGCTGGTAATCGTACCTCAATCTTGTAATACGTAAAACAGATCTTATTACGTATTCAGGACCAAACGTGAAAGAATTAAAAATAAAAGAATACGGAATACCTTATTTCGATTCCATCTCTAATTTTGATGCTGATTTCGGGCACCAAATGAGATCCAATATCCTGAGACTTTTACAAAAAGTTTTCACCGGCACGTGGTTTAGGCCTTTCTACAATTTTTTAAAATACAAGCTCTCTTAATGGGTCAGAGTTCTGAATGCTCGTGAATGATATGAGCAACTGCAGGAGACCTAATCTATTTATATAGCTTCCATATTGGGCTTCCCCATAACAAGGACGATATGGACCAGGTTCACACTAAAAGTGATTTATTTTTTACCCGGACTTTGACCCATTGATTTAAATCATTTATCGAGTCACTTTATTATCTTTATCTGGATTAAATTACGTAACTTAACTAATAATTTATTTAAAATCAAATTACAATTAATAACTGTCCACTGTATAGGAAATTGACAAAATTATCCTTAGGGGTAAAAATGTCTTACAAATCCTCCTTGGACAATTATTAATTGCAGTTTTGACTCAACTTTAAAAATAGTTTAAAAACTCGATTAAGCTATGCTGCTATATTAGTCGACTAAGTTTAAAAACAAAACATTTGATCCAAAGATAATGAAAGTCCAACATTCTGCCCTATAAAGCTTTCGATATCAGAAATGTCAAGCACATGTGTCATGTGTGACACAGGTCCAATATAATCACAAATATCTAATACCTTACTAACATGAGCGGGAAAATTGAGTGTGGCAGACTACGATAATACCTTTATGATCTAATAGGTTTTGATTTCTCCAACTTTATGCTAAACTGCATCAGATAAATCTCGTTTTCTCTCACCGAATGCTAAACAACATTAGAGAAAACTTGTTTCCTCTCACCATATCCTAAATAGCATTAGAGAAAAATTTTATGTTCTCCAACTGAATGCTAAACTGTATTAGAGAACCTTTATAGGATTAAAAAACTTATATCCCCATATGTCATGCCAAACTTTAAGAATATATCCGTATAAAACTGTATGTGTCTAATGACATAGGCTCAAGATCAATCCTTATAAATGCCCAATGACCTTTAAAATGCTTAAGATCAACACAAATCTTAAGGCTTCCACACGTATTATGACAATGTATGACAACACGTATTACTGAGGATAACCGATGATCATCTTTATTAATAAACCATCATACCATCATAATACATCAAAATGTACAAATATAAATAGAGCAAACATAACAATCTTTTAACTAATAGTGTCTAATGACTTCAAAACACCCATACTGTATACTTGTGTTCCAAACACAAATGGGTAAAGTCCTTCAGTTAAAGAATCAACTTTTAGTTCCTCAGTCTTAAATGCTTCAAATCTTAACGTCACCTTTTCGTATCAACTACTTCATGATCAAGAATTTGATCTCAAAATGCTAAGACCCTGTGATATTTAATGTTGTTGTTAAACAATACAGAAGCTTGATTATCATATTACACCTGAATGAGTTTAGCCACTGAATCAATCATAGACAACTCAGAAACTAAAATTTTGAGCTAAACTATTTACGAAGCAGCACCATAGCATGCACTATGCATGCATGGTTGAGGAAATTACCCATGTCTAATTGACACACTCTTCCACAACATTATACTATCTACAACCTTAAAACGATAACCTTAAGAGAACTTTCGATCATTCGAACACATAGCTCAATTTGAATCTTGATTCTCTACGAGGTTTAGTCTTTTGACTTTTCTATATGTCAACATATAATCCTTGATTCCCTTAATTATCTTAACACTCACTTGACTGGATTTTAATGGTCTACATATGGGTTTATCAGACACTGACCAAACAATCAAACAGTAAATGCAATGTCCTCCCTAATATATAGCTGAGTATACATAAGGCTATCAATCGTACTAGAATATGGAACATTCCTCATAGCCTCTCTCTTTACTTTATTCTTTGGTCACTGTGCCAAAGATTATCTCTCACTATAAGAGATAGGTGTTACAACAGGTTTACTGTTAACCGTATTAAACCTTTGTAACATATACGTAATGTATACATTTTGTGAGAGGTATGATGAGTGTTAAGATATGTCCCGGTGAATCCAAATACCTAGGACAAAAGATGCTACGGCAAGGTACTTTATGTCAAAGTTCTTGACCAAACGTTGCTTAACTTTAAACAATAAGGTCAAGTAATTTGACGTGAGCAATATATCATCCACATGCAGTAATAGGAAGATAATTTTGCTCCCCCTGATCTCATAGTACAAGCATCTTTTTAACCTTATTTTCTATGAAGCTGAAAGAGGTCACAACCTCATCAACTGTAAAGTTTCACTTTTAGGAGGTTTGATGTAAATCATATGTTAATTTACATAACGTGCAAACCATGTGAGTGCTATCCAGATCTTGAAATCTTTCAGGTTGTACCATATAGACCACTTTATAAAGGTCTTTATTTAGGAAAGCAGTTTTGACAACCATCTGATGTAACTCTTCATCATCATGAGCTACAATTAACATAATCACTTAAAATGTATCCTACGAGGATACGAGAGAAAATCAATTTTTCCCCCTAAGTGAACCATCAGGCAATTGAGCTAGTATATAAACCGCTAAACTTTATCCTAAAATCCTTTAGGTCTTAAACTTTATACTGATGGTTTTGCAGTTTTGCTACAAAATCAACTAACTCCCTGACCTTACTATGCTCTATGGCTTGCATCTCGTCAGTAATTGTAACCCACCACAATTTCGCTACGGGTACAGAAATAACTTCTGGAAAAATAACTGGATTCATAACATGTCTAATATCATAGTCCTATTCACCTAATAGACCATGTAATCAGATGGTATAATAGGTCATCTCACTCTGGTAGATTTACATAACTGCATTAGATCTTGTACTCTTAGGAACCTCTGTGTGTACAAGTATGGTTTCCTGTTCTTGTACAAGCACGGTACAAAGACCTAAATTCACTTGATCTAACTGTATGAGTAGTGGATACATAATAACTGTAGTATCCATCCTGTTATCATCTTAAGGGTCAACGGGCCCACCATCATCATAGACATCGTATTTCAGAACTTAACTGTTACAGATTCAACTATTTTGTTCCCTCCTTCTCTACAGTAAGATCTATAGCTTCTAGAGTGGTCGAGATATCTCACTAAATAGCAATGAACAATATGAGCATGTACTTTTTCTTTACAAGGATTATACCACCTCAGTAGGGCAGCCCTAGACATAAATGTGTGTAAGGCTGGGTTTTCACATTTCTAGATAATCAAGTGGATCAGTATTGTTCTGCATGGAATTTTACAAGTCCTTGAGGGTGTGATTATGCCTTTCAGCAACACATCATTTTGCTCAAGACTACCCGGTATAGTGAATCAATTCACTATCCCAACCGATTTCATATATCTGGCAAGCGAATCTTTTCAAGTCCTGAACACCATATTTGCCATGATATTCTCCTCCATGGTTAGATTTGACATTCTGAGCAGATTTTCCCAATTGGTTCTCAACCTTCAATCTTTAAGCAAGAACTCATAACTGTAATGGGAATAACCACGACAAATGTCAGAATACTTTTGGAATTGCACAATGCAACTCTATAAGGTCTTATGATATCTTCATCTATCAGACTCAACAAGTCATAAGTATAAGTTGACTTTAATATCCTTATTGGTCAACTTACCCCTGCAATAGTCAACACATGTTTCCAGATCATCATAATTTAAAATTGAGAGAATGCTTTCCTTTATCAATCTCTCAACCCTAGCTCTAGAAATGTGGCTTAAACTTTTATGCCACACCATGTATGACTTTTCATTCATCAGGGTCTTTCATTTCATGACTTGTTCAGCAAGATACGAAAAAGCGTATATCTAATTCGGGGTAAGACAAACTCTATACAAACCATATGATAAGAAAGTTGTACCATTATGTTTTGCATTAATCACAACTGCACAACAGACGTATTAAATACAAAATGTCAATTTTCTTTGTCCAAAATTGATCCAAAGATCATATATAAAATGTGCTATGTAAAAACCTAAATGAAGCTTGCAACAAGATTTAGTACATACATTCCCTATAGATATTACTTCCACTTCTTCATTGCTGTGAACCATCGGTTCCTCATTCTCTTCATTTAGTTTATCCTTGATATGAACCTTCGCACCGTGGAAGCACCTTGATCCGATACTCCACTATACAGTCACCAAGTACTTAATGTGACTATGAAAAGGTAGAAGAAGAGGAAGGCAATCAGTGTAGAATTGTATTGTATTGCTTGTATTTGCTGAATAGTTTGTACATGTATTTATACACATATATCGTATATGATCATAACAACTAAGATAGTGAAGATTACACCAAGATAAATGAGATACAT
>JANIIA010000008.1:15884288-15910280 GCA_027478495.1 Erythroxylum alaternifolium | reverse complement strand
ACGAATTAAATTTCGCTTTATTATGATTCGTGTTAATCATTTTATAGAATTAAATAGATCTTGATTTTCGGGAAATCGAAAATCACGAAAACGTTTCGTGATAATTCCGTCGCGGTCGGGATCGGATCCTTACCCGATTTCCCAACATGGGCATCAAGCCCATGCATGAAAGAATACGGAGTCAAACCCAAACTACTATAAAGAGGCAAATTATATGACTAGAGGAAAGCAAGTTACAGATGATCCCTTTTCCCACGTACACAATTCAGGGTGAAGGAATCATTCAAATCCAGTGTTGAAAGAGCATGGATCTAGAGGAACCAGACCTATGGAGCCATTTAGGTTCCAACAGAGACCTTAATTTCTATATTTTTTTACTATCACAGGGTAAGGCTATGGAAGAGATATTCAAGCAGTTTAAAAACTTACGCATAAAAAATTGTATCCATCTGTAATTTGGGGGTATAAGTTACCTAATTGGCAGTAAATGGTAAAAGAATTATTGAGTTAATTCTTTTACCATTAAAAGGAAAATCCTTGAATTAGATATTTCAGGTAATATGGTACTCTATTTTTCCAAAAGTTATATATATCATTTTATATGTAAGCGCGCAAATATAATACATATAGCATTTTGTACATGTACTACATCAATGTGTGTGTGAAAGAGCGAGAAGAAAGACATAAAGAGAGATAAAGCGTCTGATGAGTAGTGTGACCTTTAAAAGCAAAATATGGCTTCAGGTCCACAAATGTTGCACACTCCATGTGCCCTTTGCCCTTCCGACTACAAATCTCAACTTGGGAAGATCCAAATTCTTTTCTCTTGGATCTTCAACCCATGATGAAAATTTTGTTAAACAGAGTCCACATTCATTTTCAATTTATACACTTACAAGATATTGATAATGGTTTTAAATCTTAAGAAGATATAGGCTTGCTATAAGAGAAACAGCTCCAGAAAAAGACGTTCTTAGGTGATGTTTTGGGGAAAGAAACTGATGGAATGCTGGGAAGATACCAAAGGCAGAGCAAAATCATAGATTCAGTAAAATGTTGAGGAGCATATCTCTGTTAACCAAATAAACACAAATGAAGACAACAGCAAGACATGACGCTGTAACTCAAAAATGTTTCAACGTTTTTTGTATACGAAATACCATAGCTATATCCAAAATGCATGGTTACGAAAGCTGCTCCAAAGGGATCTCCCTCATTTTTATTTTTGGAAAATCCCTAGGTTTAACAAGGATATGCTTTGAAGTTCAATTTTGCAACAGGATTTGCATTTTGTCTATCAACAAAGTCATCTGACAATCAAGAAATGCTAATGACTTGAACAAACAATGGCAGTAAAGGAAAATGAACTTGTATTGCACAGCTTATAGGATACTTTCTGCACATTATATCATCAGAACCAGACCATGGGGCATTACTGTATTAAACTTTCCATGCAGCATACTCCACAGTAGAACTTATCAAGTGCAAAGAAATCTATTGCCATCAACATATATGTCATTCTATTAAAAAAAAGTTTGAGTGATTAAGAATGAACCTGTCGTTAAACTAAATGGAAGAACAGAATGAAATCTAAATGCATGTGACAGTGATGCAGAAAATAGTAGATATAACATATCATTAAACAAGCTCATACATACTTCTTCTATAGCTTTCTGCGATAACATTCTACGGCATGTTAACAGTGCATTAGTAGAATATCAAGATGTCAAGAAACAGCCTTAAATGGAATAGCTGCCAAGATAAATTCTTCCATCTTATTTGAAACATTTTGTTAGGTGCAAGTGGAAATTAAACTTAAGACATAAAGAAGCTTTTCACCCCACCTGATATAAAGTGACTTAGGTAACGGATCAGATAAAGATCATTTAATTCATATTTTTCTCTGCATATAGGAGTTAATTTCCTTTGTTCTCAAAGATCCATTGCTACCATTCCACTATCCACGACCTGAAAAAGAAAAGCATAGAACAATTGCAAATACATGAAATTTCTGATACTTGAATGCAACTCTTGATGGTTTTGACATATAATTGAATGCAGTAACCATAATAACTCTTAGCAGGTTTTGTCTTTTAAAAATTATGGAAATACTATTACCTAAAATATGATTTTGTATTCAATGTAGCAAAAACTAAGAGAGTTTTTATATTATAAAGCAAGAAGTACAAAGAAATAGACGCATAAACAAAAGCATGAAACAAGCATCAAGAAGCTAAAGCAGAACAAATACATTATAGAATATAAGTTATAATCTTGCTACTAAAAGCTACAACTCATCCTTAAGTTGAGAGATAAGAAAAATAGCTGAGAAAGAGACCAAATTCATCTAATCAAAAGGATTATATCCATGAAAAGAATTGCATCATTCAAGCTATTGCACTCTGGGAGTAATTTTGAATTCAAAGAGTTGTAGAAGAAGCTAAAAGTTTGACCAACAAAAGCTGAGGAAGGTCATTATTTCTAACCAATCTCAGAATCCAACAATATATATTCTCTTTTATGAAAATCTTCAATATAGGATCCTCTATATAAAAGACTCGCGTACAAGGATAAGAGGAAAACATAACAAGCAATTCAAATGCATCCCAAATGGGTGTTTCAATTCAACCATCAATACACTGAAACCCTCTACATACCCACAACCAAATCCCAAATAAAACAGCACAAACAACCAAATCCAGTATTAAAACCACCCAAACATGCTTCTTCCAAATCTGCTTGGCCTTTTGCTTGCTTTCAACCAAGTAGGAACCACCGCTCTTTTGCATCATTGATAGAGGAAACTCCTTACTGACAGCACCATTACCGTTCTCAGCCACGTTATTCACTTTATTGTTTTTCACATCACTACCAGCATCCTTATGATGCGGATCCCCATTGACGTCTGCAAAACCATTAAATAATCTCTTCTTCTTTTTCATCAACATCTTACCTGGTTTAGGGAGCAATGGTTTCATTATCGTTCTCTTTCCTCGTGTCGAATCCACGCTAGGATTTGGACACTCCGTCGAACTGTCTACTAAAGAGTTTGACAAATCTAAATCCAACGCAATTATCTCGCGAAATATAGGATGAAATGTTCCTTGAAAACATAAAGGGACAAGTTCGTCAAAATCCTTTATCGGATTGGATTCCACCAATTCCTCAAAAGAGTTCTTTATGCTGTTTAAGAACCACAGGGTCTCGAATCTATCCATCTCTTGATCGAAAATGGCAAAAAAGGCAAAAGGGTCATTGATTAAGAAGGTATAGGTCTTTCTCCGAAAGGTGTGAAAGAACATGGAATGGTAAGATGGGGTTTTCTCGACGCATTTTTGAGCTATGGCTTCAATCCCAGGTTCTTGTGAGGAAGGGAACTGGGCGAGGATCGTGGGTCCTTTGGCAATGCAAGCATAAAAGAAGAGATTCGGGTTGGAGATCATTGGTAGAATTTTCTTGAAGCAAATTCTCAAGGATCGCTACAAGCGAGAAAAGCAGAGCTGGGAAAGATTGGAATTGGAGAAAGAAAAACTCAGCATTTCAAATATAAAAACTTTATCGTGACCCAGAAATTCTCTAACCTTTTATTCCTCCATGATATTGAACTTTTGTTGTTAGTCGCCCTTTCTCTTCCGCTTTCTTTGTTGGCTTTGGGATAGGAAGAGAAGGGATGAAAAAGAAAAAGGAAAGAGGGGAAGAAATGGATATGGGTCGTTAGAAGGTGGAAGCAACAGAATAAACCGCTGGTTACTTTCTTTCAACCCAACCCAACCCAAGCCGAGGACTCATCGTTTACCGACTACGAAAATAATTACCATCAAAATTGCAATTAGCTACCAAGTATAGTTTGTTAAGAAGAATCTTTTTCGCATGCAGGAGCTTTGCCTCTCCTTGCACGCCACACCTTCTATTCCTTTTTGTCACTATTAGAATCAAATATTTCTTAAGATGTAAGATTTAACCATTCCTAGAGATTCAATAGGACCAAATTGAATTTACTTTAATAATCAAAATATAATTTTACTAAATATAAACTAAGTTCTTTTAAATTAGAATAAAACAAAACTTTCAGTGCGGAAAAAAAAAGTTCATAGAGATTTTTAAGAGAAGGTATAGAGAAATTTTTTCCTTTTTTCGGTCCTTTTTTATTCTAAAGTTAATTATTTTTAAATTTAAATTCCCTTTCTTATTAGGTTAGTTTGATTTTCTTTTTGAGTTTTTGAAATAGACTATACTCTTACAAGATTATGGAATTATTTTATTTATATTTCAATGATTTTTGTTTGATTTACTATTAAATCTAGTTTATATTTTGTTTATAAACCTTATTTTAACTCCTCAATAAAGAAAAAAATACAATTGAGTAAGTTAGAGTTAAAGAAGGAATAAATTCAAGAAAGTTAAAGCTAAATTGAAAAAATTTTGATATGAACCTATTCTGCCTCATATAGGCTAATGGTGCATTTTGCTCCTTTGTCACTTAAAAAATACAACCTGGACTCAGGGCTTGTCTTCCTGGCCTTCAAACTTATATTCACATGGTGAATTCTTAAATGCATAATTGAGAAGTCATTAAGCCAATATAGGTACAACAAGAACCCATGTTATAAACTCATTTTGGTTGTAAATTTTACATAAATTAGAGTTTAGACTTGTGTTGGACCCGTGTTGTTTAATACTTTTTTAATGTCTTAGGGTTTCATGAGAATATAAAGGAGGAGATCAAAGAGTAGTCATAAAGAGACAAATTAGGATCTTGACACAAGAATAAAGTGACTTCGAAGAGGAAGAAGGGGATTTCATTAAGATTCAGCAGAAAGCATCAAGATTTCAAGATCTATAAGAATGGTTTCTTATTTCTTATTTCTTTCTTAAATCTTAGCATGAACTAAAATTGGATAGATCTAGATAAGATGATCCCTAGAAATATTATTTTGGATAATTTTTTGATTTAATAAAAGAATCAAATTATTTTAATGAAATGTAAATCTTATATTACTCACCAACCAAAAACAAGCCTTTACAAAAACAAAGAGAGACGTAAGATAAAGTTGCCACCATATAGGAAGGTTTACCCTTAACTTCTAAAGCCTCAATGTTTGATAAACTAAGAAAAATTAAGCTTTACGAAAGAATCAACTATGAAGAACATGCCATATAAAATCTTGATCTTGTCGAGATAGCCCTTTTGTGTAGCAACTTAACATCCGTAACTGCACTTCTCTTTTTATCTTTTGAAAAATAGTTGAGAAAAAAAAGTGTAGCTACAAAAAATTTCTCCCTTTCCTTTCCTTCCACACACAATACACAACACCAATAATAGGAACATATATATAATGGAACCTAATCTTCCACATTGATTTAGGATAACACAACATATATCTTCATCTATTGAAACTCAAAGCAAAATTATCTAAACCTAACCATTAACAAACCATATGTAATAATTCAAAACTAAAAGGACAAGAGAAAAAAATGTGCAAGCTTTCAAGCATATTATAGCACAACATGTAATTTATACCAATGATAGATATATTTTAGTTCACTAATCTATCTTTGGTTAATAGCTTTCTTTAAGCTGCTAACTAAAGCATAAAAGCATGTCTAGGTATATTATACTAATTGTAAATGATAGGTGCAAGTTGAAAATTAGGATAATCTTCAAGTAGTCATTAATAAATGCTTTTAACCATGTTCACCATTTGATGCAGCCATCCATCTTCAATTTCCATATCTTACTATCATTTTATTTCTCACTAATATCACCTTTCTCTAATACCAGTCTTTAGTTAATGAAGATTCATAATACCAAATATTCTAATCCTTCAAGTATATCTCAAACACCTATTTCACCCTTAAGGAGTCTTTTTTTTTTGGCAATGTCCCAGACCGATTTTCCTATAACTACCATATCCCACTCTTTATAATTTTTACTATTAAAACCATCCTTGCTTTTATTCAATTAAATAATATTCCCTAAGAAGTCTTTTTGTTTTTTACTTTCTTTATAATGGATTGGAGAATTATGGAAATCAAACACCAATATATATATATATATATATATATATAGACACACACACACACACACACATAGAAAATAACACAGAGTTAACTAACTAACATCTACATGCATATGAGTTGACCAACAGGTAATTCTTTTACTGCTTTTCTCCACCAAGGTACAAAAATCCATAACATTACATTTATTTAGTGAGATTGGCACTCCTAAGTATTTCGCTAGGTATAAACCTTCAAGGAAGCTAGTGATTTGATACAGCCTTTCATTTACCTGTTATAAGACTCCAAACATATATAGGTTAGATTTACAATTATTAACTTTCAAATTAGAAGCATTTGTGAAACCAATAAATGTTCCATTACACACTTTACCGAGTCCTTATTAGCCTTACAAAATATAATCAAGTCATTTATAAAATATAAGCCAATTAATTTCAAGTTCTTATACTAAGATAGATATTGAAGCATTTCTCCTGGCAACCATATTAGAGCTCTAACTAAATTCTTTATAGCAATCATAAACAATAATGGAGATGATGGATCTCTTTGTTGTAACCCTTTTGTATCTTGAATGTAGCCATGCATCTCACCATTCAAAAGATACTGAAAGATATAATATTACCGAATTCTATGATTCATTTAACAAATTTCATAGGAAATTTCAACCTATTGAGCATTTTATCTATAAATTCCCAATTTACTGTATCATACACCTTTTGAATGTCAACTTTCATTAAACAATATGATGAAACATTCTTCCTCTTATAAAGTGTAATTGAATATTGATTATTAGAACACTACAGAGGATAGATCTACCTTATATAAAAGTTGAATGATTTTCTTGTACAATTACCATTTTCATTCTTTAATAAATCATCCAAGAAATTCATTTCTATATTGAGTTGCAACATGCTATAGGTTTGTATTCCCTTATACCCCTCATATTGCCTAATTTTGGTGTAAGTGTTAATATTGTAGCATTAATTATTTGAGAAGTTTGTTTGATTAAAAGAATTTCAAAACTTCAACTGTAATATCATGTCTCACTATATTTTACACCTCCTTAGAAAAACCACTATTATGTCTGTCAAGCCCTAAGTTTTTACTACTATGAATTAAGTACAAGGCTTCCTTGATATCCTCAACTGTGAAAGGTTAAATTAATTACACATGTTGTTTAGGATTTAGGATTGGTCTTGAAGCAATAATCTCCTCTTTTGGATTAATGACCACATCATTGGAGCACCTAGCATATCTTTGTAAAAACCCACAAAGTGTTCAACCACTTGACTGTAATGATTATCTAACCCTCATCATCTATAAAATTGTTACCTTTCCTCTATATTTTCTCTATTTTAAAACACTGTGGAAGAATGCTATATTTTCATTGTATTACAACCATATAGATTTTACTTTTTGAGCCAAAAAGGAATTATTATCCTTTTAGGGATCATTAAATTCCATAAGAGCTATCCTTTATTCCTTTTGAATCAAGGCATTCTCAAGTTTTGTATTTAACTGGTCTTATAAGTTCTGAAATTTCACCCTGGCCTATGGTGCTCTATTAACAATTTCAGGGAAGTGTGAGTTATTTAATTCCTTCAATTGCATATTCAATAACATCATTTTCTAGAAAATTTCAAGCATGTTAGTTTCGTCTATTTGTACATTCCACCCTGTTGTAACAATTTCTTTAAACTTACTAGCTTGTGTCCACATATTATTGAATTTAAAAGACCTCCTACATTATTATACACCTAAGGAAAATCTAGTCAGCATACATATGTTGTTAGACATACTGGGAGTGAGGAAATGAGCCTTTGTAAATGCGAATTCATCAACTCATACCTTATTAACAAAAGCCCTATCAAGTCTAGACTAAATTCTTTGAAAGTTAGTTAATTGTTGCATTATATAAAGTGATGTCTATATTCTCGCTTAGTAGAGCTTCCTTTATAACTCACTTGAACTATGATCATTGTCTTATTGAAATCAATTATCTTAAAGGGAAGAATTACCAAAAGGCGCCATTCAAATTTTACAAACATCTGGTTAACTATCTAAGATATAAAGAAGTCGTTAAAAGGGGGGTCTAAAAGTACAAATTCCAGGCTATTATGCATACCAGTGTGTAAGAAAGTTCTGTGCAATTAAAGTTGAGTTTAAGTCCCTAAAAAAAGGAATGAACTCTACCATAAGTTAGGAGCTATAAAGGGCTAGGGACATTTTGACTAAAACCCAAGAAGAATTTATAATGATCCCAAAAATGAACAAATCAGATCAAAAAAAGAAACATTCGATATGTTTGAGCTCTCAACAACAATTATTCCTTATTAAAGTAGAAATTCAGAATCCAGTGGCTAGAGGAAAGGTATCTAGATACTAAATACTTCCACAATGGCATCTTATCTAGGAGAAATGCCAATAGAATCTCCTCACTTGCAGGAGTTAATGGAGAGTTAATTTTAGAGTAAGAAGACCTACTTAACAACACCTTTGAGTTCTTCAAAAACTCTTTGGCAACTTCTACTTTTAAGTTCTTCCAAAAATCTTTCGCCTCTATGAAGGTTCTTCAAGCTTACTTCAATCACTCTTTGTCTGTGGTCCAAATAAAAGAACTAACCAGGTATGTCTCTCTGAATGATGTAGGAAAATGATACTCTTTATGAATCCATTTAAGGCCCCATATCCAAATGGCTTTAATGGGTTCTTTTTCTAGAAACTTGGGGGCTTGTTAAAGAGCTGGTGACCAAATATGTGTTGAATTCTTTACCAAGAGAATCATGCTAAAAAACTCAATAAAACACTCATTTCCTTAATTCCCAAAGTGTAAAATCCAATAGAAATTGGTGATTACAAGCCTATATCATGTTATAACCTAATTTATAAAGTTATTTCAAAGCTTATTATCAATAGACTTAAAGTTGTTCTTAGTTTTATTGTATGTCCTTGTCAATGAGCCTTCTTTAAAAGCAAGAGTATGGGAGATAATATTTGGTAGCTTAGGAATTCTTCAATAGTTATCACAAGAAGAGTGGCCCTAAAAGCTATGTTATTAAGATATATTTTGAAAATGAATTTGACTCAATAAATTGGCAATTCATCTAACACACTCTAGAAGCTTTTGGATTCCCATATGACTTCAGGAATTAGATACAATAGTGCATTAAAACCACTTTCTTCAATGTTCTTTATAATGGGAAGCATACCAAAATATTCAAAGGAGCAAAGGGACTCTAATAGGGGGACCCTCTTTTTCCTATACATATTCACATTATGCTTGGAATTTTTGAACAAGATCTTAATACACAACATTAAAAGGTAAGCAAGTTTTAATTATCATAACAAAAGTAGGAAATTGATGATTATAAGGCTATCCTTTATAAATGACTTATTGCTCTTTAATGGAGCTGTTGAAAATTTTATAAAGGTACTGATGGAGTCTCTTAAGACTTTCAATATTATTTTTGGATTGTCTATTAACCGCTTTAAAAGTCATTCCATTCTATCTGCGAGCTTTGTATGTCAAGCTAGCTTGTTTAACTCTATCATTGGCCTTACAGTTAAAGACCCCTTTTAAATACTTAAGGATCCTTATCACTATGAGGAGACTTGCTTATAGTGACCGCAAGCCCTTATTTGAAGCCATCCATAGGAGAGTTAATAAATGGAAGAACAAATGGCTTTCCTTTACATGTATATTTTATCGGATAGTCTTTATCCTTAGCAATATGTAAATCTAATTAATATCATACTTTTTACTTCCAAAAAAACATCACTAAGAATATAAAGAAGTTGATTAAAAAAAAATTTTGGGTAGGAAACACTAAGAAATCTCAAAAAGAAAGAGTAAAATGGTAAGAAGTTTACAAACTTAAGGATAAGAGGGGCCTAAATATATGGTCAACTAGAACAATTAATAGGTTTCTAATGGAAAAAATAATTCGGAGAATATTCATAAACAAGGAAGCCATATGTGTTAGATGGATACATACGCATTTTCTTAAAGGTAAAAGCTTCTAGCATAAGTCACCCTTTACAAACTCTTTAAGGATAATGATTCAGTTACTCAAGCTCATGGATAGTGTAATAAGGATGATCAAGTCTAGAATTAGGCATGATGAGCAAACATTCTTCTAATATGACAATTGGAATGATCTTTGTTTATTTAAACTGGTTCCAAAATGTCAAAAACTGAGGCACTTGATTCACATTGGAGCTAAGGTTAAAATTTTTTAATGGATAATGAAGCATGGACTAACAAGTTTCGAGGACTATCTTGAATAAGGGACATCACTCTAAGGAAAAGACTATCACTAGATGGGGAAGAAAAGATAACCTAGTTGCCTGATCCCTCTAAAACATTCATAGATAAGTAATGCTTCTCCATCTTTAGGACTTCACACCCTCAAGTCCCTTGGCATAAGCTGTTATGGGGTAGTTACAGGCTTTTAAAAGCTTCCTTTATACTTTGGTTAAACAACTTAGAACCAAGGATAAGTTAGTGAAGATTGTGAGATGAGTCAATCATCTCTGTTGTTTCTATAATTAAAACCTTGAGAGTGTAGAGCATTTGTTCTTCAAATGCATGGTTACTCGAGGGCTTTGGACCATGATACAATAATTATGCAACTTCTCTTATCCTATGACTAATAAGGACCAAATCATTCATTGGCTTACTCACTATTGCAACAAGAAAAACTTGTGATAATAAGGTCATAAGGTTGGCTTTCAGTTACTCAGTTCACTCGATCTAACTTAACATAAATGAAATGTTATTATAGGTAAATAGTAAATGTATGAAGGATGGGTTACATTGGTTCATCACCTGGACTAATCAAATCATTCTCGATCTAACTTAACATAAATGAAATGTTATTATAGGTAAATAGTAAGTGTATGAAGGATGGGATACATTGGTCCATCAACTGGACTAATCAAATCATTAGAATTAGATGCCCTAAACATGAATCAACATAACTTTAGCTAATAGATGGAGCTTGCCAGTAGCCTATGGAACTAATATAACCACAATGATGGCTACTAATTGCTATGTAAAATGTAATTGCGTGGTTTTTTATAAGTGGGGATCCTTTTGTTAGGTTTATGTAATATGGGGCAATTCAACCTCTTGGAATAGACATTGTTTTGTACAAGTTATCTAATATTTTCTTTTAGAATTAATAAAACTTTTTTCCAAAGAAAAATATGTATATATTTCTAAGTAAATTTCTAGTCTTATCATTCAAAAAACATATAAAATTCTTTTCCTAGGGATTACCCTATAATTGGGACATCCAAAGAATCCATTCTATGGTTCTTTATTTTTCATAAAGTCCCCAAGGAGCCTCCATCCTATAGTTACAATATGTATAGATGTGTTACATACTTGGATGTTTTAGCTTTGGCTGATCTCATTAAACGTAATCAAACAATCCAACGTTCAAAATAAAAAACTTGAAGTTCCGGCATCTATAGTATAATTAAAAAAAAGTTAGGAATGAGAAAACGAAGAACAATTAAAAGCTTAAGAATTAGGAGTTGTGAAATCTTTGATTTTTTCCTTTTTCGCTCCATGATATTCTATTTGATCTCTAGGTCTCCGGCATTCTCTCAAACTCTTCCCCGCAATAACTAAACTAACTAAAGTTGGTTTAGTTGTATAGTTGTAATGAACCCCACTAGAGTTGGAGGAAAGAATAGATTGCTTAAAAGCTAATACCAATAAAAAATGAATAAAATCCAAACAATCTAAGCTTCACATACCTTTTTTTTCTCTCCTTTAAATAAACTATTAATGCTCTTTCCAAAATAATCTAGCTCTTACTCCCTTGTTCCATAATATAAGAGAGCTATTGAACGCCTTTGATGCTTCTACTAAGCGAGAGGAAGCTTTGTATCGAATTTGGTAACAACAACGCTGTGTACATTAACTTTTCCCTGACATTATTAATTTCGTTGTACAAACAAGACACATGGTGTTCTAAGCGACAAAAGAGAAACACATATACTATCATTTATGTAATTAACTTTAACCAAGGAAAGTAAAGAAAATCTGGCCCAGGGCTGGATCCGACGGATACAAATTAGCAGCTTGAAATGACCAAAGCTGAGATTTCTTTATGGCTGAAGAGAAGGGAGAGGACGTGAATTGCTTGTTAGTCCACCGAATGCATCTAACAGTACCAATTACAAAAATCAAGGGCAGATCTTGGAACTGCAATATAAAAGAATTTATAGGTGGGGGTCCTTGTTATAGGAGGACTTCATATAAATAAAGACGGTCTTGTACAGCCTTTACCGTACAGGTTCCTGCTTTACCGGTCTCAACCGGGAAACAAATTGGAAAGGGGAGGCCAATAACTTTTGGAACCATGAGGACTTGGTTTACTAGCTGGCTCCATCGTAATGATGACTCTGAGGTGTCAGTCAGATTTGTGATTGCCTGCTTGCTCTTTCCCTTGGCACAGTCTGTGACTGTTTTCTAACTGTAGTGTAGCACCCACTTTTTCCACAGGTACATACAGATAGTTCCAGGTACTTTCACGTATATACATTTACAGACACATGTATACATATACATGTGTGAATTGTGATAGCTTTAAAAGAGGTATTTAGAGGTAGAAGAAGAATCTCAAGTTATAATCTTTCTCTTCGTTTTGAAGTTACTGATAGAAAGACTAGGGAGCATTTCTCATTTGTAAAGTGACAGTAAATAGTAAGTGATGGGATTGTCTGCTGCTGGCTTCATATTCACTTGTTTACCCACTTTGTATTTGATAATTTCAGTTAAAGTTACTTGGGTGCACTAGCAATTTAAGGGATGAAACCTGTCAAAATGACAAAGATAAAGTGGTCCTTATGCAACTAGTTTTGGCCTTTTGTGGTGTGTACGTTTACATGTTGATGCCGCCCAAGCCACTGACTTGTTCATTACGGGTTGGTAAGAGGTGTAATCAACTTTTTGGATATGAGGTGTAACAAATGGAAACATCTCCGAAAGCTAAAAGGATTTTGATTTGTATAATTTTAGATAAAGTGATAATTTGCATTGATAATCATATGATTATATATGGAGCAAAACAGTTCAGCACGGTAGAATTAGACAACTTTTCAAATCAAGGTGTGATGGAGATATGATTCTGTTTTACTTTTTCTAGCCTAACTGTGATGACCCAGGTTAGAGAAGAAAAGAAAAGGGTCATAAAAAGGTGGAATTGGCTTTTCACTGAAAACCAGGGATCCATTTTTAATAAATATTCTCTGTTCTGTTACACTACATGCCCTTCCTGTAACTGGTTTTGCAGTCTTATACACGTGCATATAGACATGCTTTTGGCGTCCTCTGCCGTTCTTTCTTTATGGATAACTTGCATATCATAAATGTTTTACAAGCTTTCTGCAGTTGTGTGAAGATGGTCCATGAGGCCTGCATTAAAAGACAAAGCAACTGTCTTTTACCTCTGGTTTTTAGTTGAACAAGCCGAGCCTTGAACCTTGAGCTGCTGTAAGTTCAATATAATTTCTTCTCAAATTGGGAAATTCAATTGTTATTTTTTTTGGTATTTTATTGTAATAATCTCAATCATGGCGATGCTTTACGGTCAATTATTTGTACCAGACAATAGGTATTTGTGTTCTTCACACAAGTACTATTATGTGTGGTTGCTTCCAAAAAGCTTGGTTTCCTGGGAGTATGAATTAAAGTCCGTGGAGAAAAAATTATTTTCATTTAGTGTTTTCTAAATGAGTTCTAAATTCCAGTTTCTTCTTGTTATTCTGAAAAAAGGACGAGCAGAATTCTTGACAAATGGAAGAAAAAAGAGTCTCCAGTTCTTATTTGGTTGCCTCAGAAAAAAAGAGCGATGCCCTCTACTCAATGTGTTTTGGTGTTTCTTGTGCTTTCTTTGCTCTGAGAGTACTGTCCAGACCTGAAAAGGAAGATTTGAGATGGTTGGATTTATGTAACAAAATGTTTCAAGGGAGTGCCCATCTTTTAGGATTGCTTGTCTGGAGAGTCCAGATAGAAGGATCAAATAGCAGACATATTGAGCTTCTTCACAAGCTTGAGACAGCCCATAAAGAGGTCGAACAGCTAAAGCAAATAAGGCATGAGGATGCAAAAGCAAATGAAAAGGTCGTCAGCATATTTGCAACACAAGAGCAGTGCTGGTTAATTGAAAGGAAGAAGCTCCAGCAACATATTGCTGCTCTTATGAGTATAGTGAGTACTCTTGAGAAGAATAAAATCGAAGCGGTTTCTGAAATGAACGAGAAATTGAGGGAGACGGAAGTCCAGATGCAATTCAAGGATAAAGTATTGGAGGAAGAACAGAACAAGAGGAAGGAGTTGGAAGTGAAGTTAACTGAGGCCGAAAAAACTGCAAATGAACTGAGAGAATCTGCAAAGCATGAAGCTCGGGAGCATGCTGCTGATCTTTTGAAACAGAAGACAGCCTTTATTGAGCTAGTTTCTAATCAGAGACACATTGAAGCTGAGTTGGGTAGAGCACTTAAACAACTTGAAGCTAAAAGACAAGAACTTAACAGAGTCTTTGAGCAAAAGGAAGAATCTGTCATGTTGGTACAAAAGCTATCCATGGAGGTTGTAAAGATGCGGAAGGACGTGGAACATAAAGAAAAGATCATGTCAGCCATGCTCCGGAAGTCCGAGCTGGATGCTGCTGATAAGCAAATGCTTATGAAGGAAGTTAAACTATCAAAATCCAAGAGGAAGCAAGCTGAACTAGAAACAGAAAGATGGAGGGCTGTGTCTGAGCGCAGGCATGAGAGACATCCATTGAGAAATATGTTTTCTCACCAGTCCAATGCAAAACGAGCTGATCATTTCGGTACTAGAGGAGCACCCCAAATAGGTAAAAAGAGAAACCAAAATACAGATTATGCTCTTGATTATGATGGTTCTGATTATCTCGAGGATCCAGAAGGCTTTTTGCTACCCAACGGCTCCTCCCATGAACAGAATGATGAAATCGGTGAGAAAAAAATTCTTTTCGACATGATAACTAGGAAACTTTGATAAAAACGTGTAAAAGTTTAAATGAAATTATTTCCTAATGTTCGAATATGATTTTTCAGGCGATCATCATTTCTTTTTATTTTTTATTTTTGTGTCTTATATATGCTTTTTGTTCTGATTGTTGAAGCAATGACAGCTGATGTCAAGCAATTGGAAGGATGGGTTCACTTAGAAGCAGAAAAATACGGTAATGTAATTGAGGATAGGCATCATCTAGAAGTAGATGCTTTAGCTGAGCAAATGAGACTCAAAGATGAGAGGTTAGAAGCTTGTCGCTGGCAGCTACTTAGAATGGAAGTAGAATCAAAGCGACTAGAATCTCATGTGGAAAGGCTTAACCAGGATATGTCAGAGCTCAGGCATGATAATATGAAATTGGAAACCTTGTTATTCGCTAGGGAAGAAGAATTAAAAGCTACAAAAGAGAAGTTGACTGTAAAAACAAAACATGATACTATCCAGAACGGAAACTTAAATCCATCTCTACGGGAGCCAGAGTTAGCCCTGGATGTTGATTGGTCTAAAGTCTTGATTGTAAAGAGAAATACAATTGACAGCGTTCAAGGAAAAAGGATAAATCCAACAGATACACTCGAAAAGAAAGATGATCAGAAAGAAGAAGATGCCTCATCTTGCTACCAGTCTGAAAATATTGGTTTGATTGTTCAAAATCCTGAAAAAGAACTAGGAAAGGAGAAGGTTTCTAACCTAGATCCTCTTCAGGAAGAAAGCAAAAGCCCATCCCTTAGTCAGCCAATGATTAAGAAAACTAGTTCAGAATGGAGGAAAGATCTACATGCTCTTGGAGTTTCTTACAAGATCAAGAGGTTGAAGCAGCAAGTTCTAATGCTTGAAAGGTTGGCTGGGAAGCAAGAAAGTGGAGAAGATGTGCAGAGCAACAACAATTCACAACATGGGATAAATAATGTTTTGCTGTTAATATCTTTACTTAACAAGCAAGTAGGCAGGTATCAGTCTCTCCACGATAAGACTGATGAACTTTGCAAGCGTATGGTACGCTCCAAATTCATTTAGTAACGACAAATCTAGTCTATTCTTCTTCGCATATCAGTACCATAAACTTTTTTTCCTTGTTGACGAGCAAGTCTCGTAATTTCTTGTCGTGATGTACAGCATGATCACAACCTAGACACAAGCCGTGGATTTAGAGATATGACTCCAAGACCAAAGGGGGAAACTAAGGCATTGGAGCATTTCCTTGAGGAAACATTCCAACTTCAGAGATACATGGTCGCCACTGGACAGAGACTTGGGGAAGTTCAATCTAAGATTGCTTCTGGATTGATCGAGGTCTCTGAACAGGTTCTCAACTTTGACATGAAACGCTTTGCTGACAACGTAAGAACTCTCTATCAGGAAGTTCAAAGAGGTCTTGAAGTTCGTATTGCTCGGATTATTGGAGATCTTGAGGGCACCCTAGCTTGTGAGGGAATGATACGAATCAAGAGGTAAGAGCATCAAAGAACCACAACTAAGATAGTAAGCTTAATTTCAAGTTTACAAATGTTTATGCAAATGCCTATATTAGAACTTCTCCATAAGAAGTAACTCTCGATTTACTTTTTAATGATTGGAAGCAACAAAATATCAATGCAATTCAATGTACATGACTTTTCATAGAGTTCTGACATGGTTGCTATTAATTCAAGAGTTCCTGAAAAGGAACATAAAAGTTGTTTTTCGCCTACTAAAGGCAGAAATATGACCACGTTCGCTTATACTCCTGTAGAAAAACACTGCTTTGTAGAATTTGCAGAAGGTGGTTCAACCAACGTGACCGTTTAGTTACAGGTCCCTCAAAAAATGGAAAATTTGTAAAACATGAAGATGAAAGCCCAACTAGGCTATTTGTTCAGTTACGATTGCCAAATTTTGGGTAAAATCTGAAAAGAAGAGCTCGTGTTTAGGCATGTCAATGGGTTGAGTTGGGGCTGTATAGCCCGAACCACTTAATTTTTTTAAAAAAAATTTAAAACGTCGTTTTAAACAAAACAACGTCATTTCAGGCCATTATTACCAAGTCTACTCATGTTCGCAATTAGGTACTTCCATGTAATATCATACAAGTGCCAAGTGTGCCCGTGAAAGAGCTAAAAATTTGCCTTATGCACCATGCTATTGCGGCATGATAAGCTAGGTTTGTACCATTTTAGTATCGGATTTAGTTTTGATATAGGATTATACCAATAATAGTTAATACCAGATATTATTTTAGCTGATTTTTTTTAAAATATAAAATAGCTCTTAATTTTTTTTAAAAAAATTTAAAATATTTTATTAATATATTGTATTATATAATTTATAATTTTACATCAGTCTTGTCTCTAAACTTCATAACAATAGAAATTTGAAATAACAATATTCTATTTATTTGTATTAATATTACTTTTCACATATTTCGTATATAAATAATAATTGCAATTAATATAAAAAATTTACTTAATCATACAAATATAAAAATAAGGATGATACAAAGTACTTAATATGGTAGAATTTTATCATATAATAAATAGTAATTACATTTAACATCAAATAAAAAGAATAATAAAGATTTATGACTTTCTAAGTATTAAAACAAAAATTCATGCCGAGAAAATAACTAACTAAAAGTGAAATCTGAAACAAAAATATATATTATTATGTTTCTATGACATATATATAATTTAATATATACATCAAATACAAGTGAACTAAAAGAAGAAAAGAAATAAAAACTTGAAAATTCATTCAATTAAATATCTACTCAAATCACATTGACCTCAATTCTCATTTGGTATAAAATACTCATTATTGAGAGCGGTCTCATTATCACCGTCATTTGAATCAATATACTAAATGACATGTCAATACTTTCCTATCCAATACTATGTAACAAGAGACTCTCATATATTAAACTCAATTCCTTAAAAATCCAATCTACTAATATGTTGATATGATTAAGGTAAATTGGATCTATAAACTATTTGTTCTGTTAAGAGTCATAGTAAACAAATGAAATTAAATTATTAAAAAATTATATTAATAATGATGATAACATAAATTTCTCAAAGCTTTAAATCAAGCAAAGATCAAGTTGTTCAATTTTTTATGTTCCAATCTATTCCTTTTCTTGGAATGGATAAACTCAAATGTGATCCAATTCTTTTCTCACCCTATTGCACTTACACATTGCCTCAAAATTCGAATTACAAACTTTTGCAATTCTATAATATCACTTCTAAATTGGTTCCACCAACTAATTGTAAGGCAACTTACAATTCTAGAATACGACTTCCAAATTGGTTCTATCAACTAACTATAAGGCAACAAAATTAATATCATAAGCAAAATAAAGTGATGATTAATTGTTAGTAAGTAACAAAAGTGAAAAATATATACACGAATTAAGGTTATCTCTTTGACAAATAGCAAGATCCTTATAAATCTTCATTTGTGAGCTTAAGAGATTTTACATCATCTTATGGGCGATAATTATTGTAATAGTTAATAGCATTCTCTAATTAACTTTAGCTTTCTTTAAAAATTTTGGTCTGAAATAGAGAATAGAATTAAAAAATTCCCCAAGTACAAACAAAAAAGAGTAAAGTTTCCTTTCTCATCTCTCATTAATGACTATAAGATAAGGTATATACAAAGAAGATCTATATTTCAAATTGACCTTGATTGCTTTCTTTGTGCTCTTTATGGCATCATAAAAAAACTCATTGTTGCTTTCTCATTATTATCAGCCAGACAAAATATTCTCACCAAAGGCTCACAAACTCAGAAGAAAAATTGACATTGGAATAAAAATTCATGATTTTCAAGTATAGTTCTATAAACCTCTAATCTAGTATTAGACCTAACATACTAAGATGCAACTCATTTATTACTTGTAAACATTTGTCTCAACTCTTTTTTAATCATAATAAAATATTGAAGTTACAAGAAATTAGTTACAAATCTTATAATAGCATGAGATATAATTTCCTACCATTAGTGAAATCCTTTCTTATTAATTTCAGGACCCATACACAATTGTAGATATACTTGGTCACCTTTTTTGCTTTTTGTATAGACTCATCAATAATAGGAAAATATCTAGTATCTCCTATATTTTTCAACATCAGATTGATAAAATATATAGCATAAAGAGCCTAATAAATAAATTTATGTCTACTTTTCAATATTCTTCTAACTGCTTTATATGCAAAATCATTTTTATTAAAGATCTGAACAATATCTTTTGGCCGAATGCTATATAATTAAAAAAATTATCCCCTTTATAGAATAAACCAAAAAATTAATAACAAGCTCCTGTCTTTTATTTGTCTAACCATGACATATGATTGAACACCTGTAAGTAGCTCAAATCATTCTTTTTTAATCCAAATAACTTTTTATCTCATAAATAGGGTTGCTCAGAAGTTAACTTCTATAGTCGTTAATTAAAGAAGTTTTGTATTCTACACCATAAGAGGTAATAACATCCATCATAGGCTAATAATAATAAAATTGTTCAGCATTTAATGTTATTCTTGAATTATACCACTATCTAACCATTTCGATGTCTACATTATAAGCCACTTCTTTAGATTGTAAGGCACTATGGATTGAAGGTTGAGCTCTAAGAGTTATTCGTGGTGCAAAAAAAATTAGACACCTATCTTTTTCCTTTTCTAACATTAGGTGCAACATTCCCTTCTTAATAGGTATTACTACCTTTAACATCCTCACTATCATCCTGACTACCAACAAAAGAACTTCTATTACCAATTTTGTAGTTCAATCTTTGCCTTCTATCTTTTCATATCGATACTCTTTAAGCAAAGTCTTTATTTGCTATTTCATGTCATGATGCACTTTCTTACAAGGCTCAATTTCATCTCTAATCCTAGCTAAATGCTTTTTTAATCTTGTGATTTCCCTACCTTTTAAATGTTTATTACAATATAAGCAAATGGTATAGTTCTTCATTTCAAGAACCAATCTAGCATAAGCCTAAGTTGGATTATCAATTTTTCCTAAACCTAAAGTGACTGAATTGTCAAGAGTACTTAAACTTCCTCCATTTATCTGTAAAATGAATAAAGGCTTATGTCAAAATTAAATTGATAACCTCGTATCAATTTCATGGCTATATGCCCAATGTAAGTACATTACTTGTAAATATGAAATAATCGTTAAGTTATAATTGAATATGTAAAAGTTAGAAATTTTATATAAGTTTATATAAGAACTTAAATAAGTAACTCTAATCCTTTTAGATCATTTACACAAACAAAAAACAATTGATTAAATTTTATAATTAATTGTTTCGCAAATAAGTGAAGACATGACTATGGCATGTCATCTCTTAATTAGTTGTAGTCACTGGAGTATGGATTATTGATAAGCTGCTGGATCATTGATGAGCTATTGGAATCGGTGACAAGCTATTAGGGATGAGTAATGAGTAAGAAGTTGAGAATTATCAGTGATGAAGATGAATTGATAATGGAGAGCTACTGGTAACGATGGAGAGCGCAGGGAAGTGACAATGAGAGAGGAGTGGTGGCAGTGTAGTGGAGAAGAGTTGGAGAGGTAAGGTAATAGGTACCATGACAGCTACGGTTATTAACAATTTTTTTCAATTTCATTCCCAACTTTTCAAGTTTACAATGTTTACCTGAAGCCAATATTGGCTAGTAAGAAACAGTATTCTGAACATTGCTTTAAGGCCCATTGTTATTAGTGAGTTTTCTTTTTAGAAAGTAAAAATAAAGTATTAAAATTAAAGGAATAAATAAGTACACAAGATAAGAATAAGTTAGCTACTAGTACACAAGAACTTAAGCCAAACTAGATAGAGCTATTAAGAGAGTTAATAGTTATTGCAGAATCGTTAAACTATACTTGTAGCAATAAAAAAAATGTTGCACTTTAAGTTAAAGTAAGATCAGAATTTGAAGCAGGTGATTATGGATTTGACTATTTAAGTATTGGACATTGCAGCTATTAATTAGTTTAGGACTATCATTAAGTGAGTGTTCTTGCTATTATCTACTACTTATTCAATTAATAATTAGTTTAGGACTATCTCTAAATGAGTGTTTCTTATTATTTACTACTTTATTCACAAGATGATAGAAATCAAGCAATCTTAGGAATTAAGACTTTCATTGTAAGAGATTGTTTTATTCCACCTCTCCATCTAGTTACTATACATATTATAATTGATGGTTAACCTAAAAATAGTAGAAGTCTTTTTTATGTTGGTGCCCATCTAATGAAGGAAGACAAAAGATTCTCCTGAAAATAAATTTTGCATAGTTGTATGATCTTTGACCAAAAGGGAGGAGGTTTAAAGGAACATGTTGAGTATGTGGTTTGCATTTTCAGGTTCTACGCTATATAATGTGCTTAAGATATTGATTGGTAAACTTTCTTTTAACTTATATAAGGTGCTTAATCTTGGCTTTGGGTAGTTATCTCTAAACCATAATAATTTCCAGTAAGGAACTTCTTGCTTTAAGGATTGGATAACTTAGAGATAAGATTTATTTGCAAACACTTTAGAACTATGGTGTTTCTGAATTATCATATCATCTTTATCACTATTTAGCCTGCATTTTGGAATATTGTTCATAATAGAGTTAAAAATTCTATACCTATATTGCCAAGCTCTATTTTCTAGAATGATATTTACCTTGACTCTTAGAGAAATCTAGATGTAGAGATTCTCCGAATCATCACGAGATGAAGGGATTATAGAAAATTCTAGTTATCGAACTAAAACCAAGCTTTCCTATTCCTTATAATAGTTTTCATTCCTTGGTTTATGAAGCTTATTAATTTCAATATCTAATTTACTAACTAAGAATTTGCTTGATTTGAATTAATACTCCAAAAACTTCTCCTTGAAGGGCGTATGAATACATATGTTAATCCTTTATGGCACCTAAGGCAAAGGGAGGGTGAATTGGGTGCTTACAAAATTCAATAATTTTTTCTGACCAATGTATTCAATTAACAACAATTAATATAAATAAGTATGAGTAAATTATTTAATATAAATTAATTAAAAAATTGAACAATAATTTAAAGAGGAAAAGAGGAGAGAATGCAAACCAATTTATAGTGGTTCGATAAATAACCTTTGCTTATGTCCAATCCCAAAACACTTCTTAGAATTCCAATATAATTCTTATTTTAAGGTGAAGAATAACCTTTATACAATTTTTCTTAATAAAGAGGAACTTTTCTTACAATCTTCTCCCAAGGTGAAGAAGAACCTCAATCTCACTTAGATCACCCTCAAGTAGAATAATATATTCCCCTAATCAAATATTACAACTTAAAGTTCCTTATTTTATCACTTTATAACTCTAAAATGGCTCACTCAAACAAATATGACACAATGATGCTAAAATGATTGACCAAAATTTTTGAGATGTGTATACAACACCCAAAAATTTTCTTGATGCTAAAACTAATAGAAAACACCTCTTTATAGTGTTTTGGGAACCCAAATATTCGTTAGAGCCAAGAATTAGCCATTATGGTAATATACATTATAGTGGTACTAGTTGATCAATATAGCATACTAGTCAACCAATATGCATTAAAAGTTGCAAATTCACTAGCTGTTAGACACTGGTTGAATAGTACATATATTGGTCAATCAATATGGCACATAAGTTGACCATTAATTCAACCAATGTTGCTACAAACTCATAGGACATTAATTTTGACAACTTTAACCTATATTTGTTCACTGGTAATCTATATAGGTCGACTAATCATATCAAAAACATTATTTAAAAACTTCAAATCCTCAAAACCAATTTGATTAATCCAAATATGATTAAAAGACTTCACAAAATTTTCCTCAAAGCTTGTTTTATAGATCAAAAGGCTTTTATATAAAAATCAAAAGCTTTAATGCCTTATTTAATGAAGTTAAATGAAATGTTTATATGTGGTGAACTTTTTGGGCCATCAAATTAACAAATTGAGATTACAAATAATAACATAAAAATGTAAAACGACCTTGATGAGCCTTGATATTCTTTTATTCTTGTTTTGATCTCCATTTCATTAGTTGTAAACTTGAACTTCTCTTGTTCAAGTTCATATACTATCTTCTTGATTTTATGACTTCATTTTGTTCTAATATTTCTTTTCATCAAAATAATAAACATATTAGTAGTAGTTATGTTTTGTTGTCATCAAAAAATCAATTGGGACCCCTCTTACTTAGATGACAAAACATTTATGATATTAGAGAACAAAAATAATAAAATTAAGCAAACAAAAAATATGAAGATAGTAATTATCTCCCCCTTAATTCATGGACAAAATATAATTCAATATGAAGACCATAACTCCATATCAAGAACAAAAAAGATATTAAGATTTAAAGAAATATCCATACATGAAGATAACATAAATTTACTCAAGTACATCATATAAAGTACAGAAACTACAAAAACAACAAATTAATCACTTCCCCAAAATTTCATCACTCCCCATGAATATCATCACTCCCCCTAAACCTAATATTAGTAAAGTTCCTCCCCCTTTTTGGAATCATAAAAAAGAAATCTATTAACTAAAAATACATACGTCAAGCTAACTTAGTTAAAAAGAAGAATTTGATCAAAATTGCCAAACTTTCTTACTAGATATTGTTATTGAATATTTAATGAGTTAAAAGAAAAGGTCAATTTTGATAGAGACATCCCTAATAGTATTTAATATGAAAAAATTCAATTTCGGTATTGTCCTTAAATTGAAAGATTTAATTAAAGTACTAAGAGTAACTTTTGACAAAATTAGAGGTTATAATTATTGGATATAATTACTATATCCAATAATCAATTTCATAAAAGGATGTATAATTTTGAAGGCTGCAAAATTTTAAAAATAAAAACATGAAAAGGTGCCCAAAATATCAATATTTAATAAATTAAAAATATATCAATATAATTAAAAGGAAAACAAACTTAACTCTTTTTACAATTTAACTATAAAGGCATATTTTAAAAACTTATTAATTAAGAAAATTTTTTAAAATTCAAAAAATTAAATTCCAGAATGATAAATTTTCAATTTAATGAGATTGTTTTGTAATGAGAGATGACGTTGTTTTAAGGAAAAGAATAAATTATTTGGGGTTTCAGAGGATAAAATATAAGAATAGAAGAAAAGATAAGGAGATAGTCTTTAGATCATAAATAGTAGTCTACACAAGGCTATATTGGCTAACCAAAGCAAACTTTATCTTCAATATGAGAAATTTGAACATATGAGTGGAAAACTAAAATTTTTCTTTGAATTCGCTACTTGGTCGACCATAAAATAATTTTGGTCGACCAATGACTAGTGTGGTCGACTAGTATACGAATCTATTATATTTATAACTCGTTGGAAAGAAAAGTTTCGTAGACAGACTACTCTAACTAATGGTTGACAAGTGTGAGTAATTGAACGACCATAAATTTGACTAGAATATCATACAAACTTATTAGAATTATCAAAATTGTTAAAGAGGGGACATTACTCAACCAATCGAAAATATTATTCAACTAGTGTGATAATTTGATGACCAAATCTTCAACTAAACAAAGAACAAGCTCACTGGAAGAGTAGAAAACAAGATTTTTAGTTACACTAGTCGACCACACTAAGACATTGGTCGAGTAGTATGTACTGAAAGGCTAGAAAACAACCTCAGAACTTAAATTTAAACATTAAAACACTTAATAAGTCATGGTAATATCAATCAACAATTATCAAAAACCTTAAAAGAGACTTTAAACACACAAAGTCAATCAAGAAAATAAATGGACCTCTTTATCATATGGAATTCCATTAAACATTCCTAATTATCCTCCAATTGAGCAAAATTTATCCTTATTCAAAGTTTTATTGAAATAATTACCCAATTAACATAAATTATCCCTTAGTGTCCTTATTTTGTACAATAACCTCTAAGTATGGGTGCTAAGGTTCTCACTTTAAAAATTATTAGACACCTTAATCATAATTCAAATACCAACAATCATCACTAAGGGTTTATATTCAAATTGATACATAAATGAAAATTATTTATATTCAAATTGATACACAAATGAAAATTATCACATATTTATAAATTATGAAGTAATAATTACCTTATGTTGACCATTAATTATGAGAGAATTGAACGAAGATTCTTCTTAAGTTTACAATCTATTGGAAGCTTCTCATCCTTTTAGTCTCTCTCACTTGGTCTAAAATTTGTCTATTTTGAAAAGTCTTTGATGCATAAAATCTCCAAAATATCATAATAATATCTTTTAGACTTTCTTGGAGGTAAGAAGTTTAGATTTATTCCAAAAAAAACTCCTTAATGATACTTAACTTCAATACTATTATCTTTACTATTTACCATTTACTCTTTCTCTTTTAATAGCATTACAAACCAAGGTACTTAATGTGTTTTAAGAACCTAAATAAGTTTAGTTCCTTAGTTGTTAGGTTTCTTCTTCTTTTTAACCTATACTATCAAACGTTTTCTTAACATTCTTTGTTTAAGAAAATAGAATCTAACAACATGTCCATACATACCATAAAAATGGCATATCATATTATCATATTATATAAGTGATGATGATGCATAAATGCATTTATATGTGTGTATGTATAATGAGGAAACTTTATTTGGATATTAAAGTTGTTAAATGTTCTTCTAAGGTAGTGAAATGTCCTATGGTTATATGGGCGATGCCTAATATGAATGAAACATTGTTGAATGATTCTTTGAGGTGTAAAAAGGTGTGAGTGGGTTTGCATATTATTATTAAGTTATGCCTATTCTTCCTTTGATAGTATTAAATTCTATGCCTAGGTTATGAGCCATATATGAAAGCATGATGCTTGCTTTTATGATTAATCCTAATGGATGTGGA
>JANIIA010000008.1:15722031-15738128 GCA_027478495.1 Erythroxylum alaternifolium | reverse complement strand
TAGTATCTAAATAATCCCTAGTCATAGGATTAATAAGATAGGACATTATTATTCCAGACAGACTAGCACATATTATACTCCTTGATTTGATTAAGTAGTGGATCTCATAAACTGAAAGTATGAGATGTTTAGAGTTAATATGTGGATGCTTACTAAGGGTAGTAAATACATCGGATGACCGGCTATGAGATAATCATATGGATGATATATTGAATATTAATGATTAATCTCATCATAGCAATGGTGCAAATATCCTTATACTTGAGGTACTCAAGGATATCTTCGATACTAATCCTTTTCTTTTACAAAATTCCTTGTTACCTCAAGACGAGGTCACTCTTAGGGTGGTGATTGGGTATAGCAATTGGTATTCGAAGGTAGTTAAGTAGCCAATAAAGGATTCACCACTTCTGATAGAAGGAGATGATACCCACGGCCTCTTGTCAAGGTCATTACTTGGGAGTCTTTGGCCAGAGCAATTATGTGTCATAAAGAGAGTCTTCAATGACACATAAGAGTAATGAGATCCTAGGATAAGAACAAACGTCATTTGGACTAGATGTGATGTAGTTAGTCTAGTGAGAGTTGACATATAGCCCATACTCTGAACCACATAAGGTATAGTATAGTGAAAGGACGAATTACACAGTAATTGTCTATGGAAAGGTTCATAAGTTGGATAATTAACCATTGAAGAGTTCGTGTGTTAATCCACTTATATTCTGATAAATTGGCATCATGGACCTTCATGATTTGGTTGAATTAAGAGTTAATTCAAGTGCCTAAAATAACCAGGAACCTAAAGGTCATACGCATAAAAGATCGGATGAAAAATAAGTTTGTATATCCTAATTTAACACGATCGTGGTCAAAGGCGAGACATGCCACGATCATGACAGAAGGCATAAGGGCTCTATAAGAGTTCTAGAGTGAGAGTGAGGTGTCTTGGGCCTTGTTCTTACAATTCATGCAATTGTTACATAAATCAAAGTGCATGCAATAAGATTCTTGACCTATCTTTCATCATCTTGAGCATCTACTAAAGCTCATCTAGTTTGGTGCTCAAAACACCCTTATACATTATTTCTTCATCTTCTTTGAGTGTTCTTGGGAGATCAAGAAAGGGTTTGGGGTATAGATGGTAAAAGGACGAATTGTATGGGAACATTATCTATGGAAGGGTTCATAGTCAAACCATTAACTTTCTGATAAATTAGGGGTCATAATGTGTTGCTAGATACCGCTCATGACTTGGCCAACATAATCTGAAACGTAATGGGTCACATGCATTGAAGATGTAAGGAATCCAAGACATGAGAGAATGTTTCAGGATTATAATGTGATATGATCATGGTAAGAAACATTGCAAAGGAATGAAAGAAAGCAAGTGTTGCATGGCTACCAACTTGGAAAATTTCCATATTTCTAACAAACATTTCAAGCCAAATTAAGTGGCATTCATGGCCATTTAATTCCTATTATTCCTCCATTCATGATGGGGGTTAGAGGATGCCAAAAGTTGGTAGAAACTCACTCATTTTCATGCATAATATTGTAAGAAAACTAAAGAGAAATGTGAAGAATATTTTTCTATTTTCTGGTTATTTTGTTAGTGCTTTGTTATTTTTATTTTTATGTTTATTTTATAAAGAGTGAATTGATTGATATTTACGGACTTTATGGCATAAAGTGTCTCCAAATTGCATTGCCAACACCGTCACCATCTCAATTACCATAAGTATTCTTGCTCTAACTTTGTCTTTATTGTTCTTTGTTTTTCTTTGTATTGTTTTATTTCAAGTGTCGGCATGTATATGCAATTGCATATCAATTATGTATGAATTTTGAATTTGTATTGAGTTATTTTTTGATTAGGTTGGCATTGTGTGAATATTTTATTGCATGATGTGTGGATTGTGTGAATGTTTCAATGGTAAGAATTGAATGAATTTAGTTTGGTTTTGAATATGGTCATTTAATTTGTAAAGGTATAATAACTTGTGAATTTTGTGTTTTAAGTATCTTTGGATGAATATGCATGTTAATTAGAATATCACACCTATTCTTCTCTTTAGGAAATTTGTTAGTATACATTTATAATTATAGGTCAATGAATTGGTTAGAAATATTAATAACCTTTCATGAGAATGATTGACTAAAAAGAAATGAAGTAGGTTAACGAAAAAAAGGTGTGTTAAATAAATTCCTATTCCACTGCCCCCTTTTTTTAAAAAAATGGGTTTAGAATAGAGTTGGTAGCAAATTGAGAGCATGATATAGCTGAGTAACCGGGGGCATTCATGACAAAATGTTTATCTTCCGTTAAAAGGCTAGAGTTGCATTTTAACCAATATAAATAAAAAATGTGACCTAGTTGAGTAAGCGGGGGAAATTAATGACAAGAGTTTATCTTTGCATTAAAGACTAGGTTAACGTTAAAGAAAATTTGAAAAAATGGTGTTTTAATAAATAAATCCTATTGATCTTGTAAAATAGCAAAAATTTTCATAAAATGATATTTAATGATAGTTTCCTTTTTTATTTGTCACTAATTATAAATGCATATGTTACAAGTGCATAGGTGTATGAATAGGGTGTTAATATTTTGATTGATATATATATATTCAATTCAAAGAACTTACTTAAACATGAAAGGAATAGGTTAATATGTTGGCACAATTGAATGATTGAAGTTTGCGGTTAAATTGATTCCATAAGATTAGATGTCATTGTATCATTATTGCATGTTGCTTGAATGTATGATTATATGTTTTTATGTTTTTGTTTTTGTTTTCTCTTGAGGACAACCAAAAGTTTATGTATGGGGACGTTGATAGGTATAGATCATACTATGTTTTTCTAGGAGTTTTAGTGTGTTTTTAAGTGTTTCTTAGATGATTATCATATGTATAGGCTTAGAATTGTTTTATTGTTGGTGCTTGTATGTATTTTAAGTTTTTGTGTGGTTTAGAACATGAATTCAATCTTAAAATTTTGTTTCAAGAGGTGTTTGATGTCTTTGTAAGTGTTGGAAATCAGGAATTGAAAAAAGAGAAGGATTGGAAGTATTAAATAATGCATGCAGAGAGCAAATTCCAATTTTTCTAGCTTATGAGTTTTTCTGTACTTTTGACATTTTGGGGATATTTTTGGAACTAAATTAAGTGGGAAAATCCTATAAGCCTCAAGAAGTATTTAAGAATAAGAAAAACACAAAAAATTTAGCATCCACTAGATCAAAAAAAGATCAAGAGGAGACATTAAGAGAGCTTCAGTGAATTCCAAATTTTCAAATCAAGACTCTAACTAGTTTTTCTCTCTTTTCCCTTTATTTATTTCATTGTCTTGAATATTTATTTAGATTTCTAAGATGTTTAACATGATTATGGGTTTCTAAATCCACATTAGGGATTATTTTTGAATTATTTTATTGAACTTTGTTCTTCTTGGTTTCAATATATCTATCAATTTTTGTGATAATTGTTATGCTTATACTTGGTAATAGATCGAGAGAGTGAATCAAGTTATTTGTTTTAAGGTGCACAATGAGAGTTGGTAGCCTAATACAATTATTAGATTAATTAACAATTGAAGAGAGATCTTAATCTCGAAATTAATTATCCTCAAGATTGCTTCAAATTTAATTGAATAAGTAATAGTAGTTTTGTGAATTAAGAGATTACAATTCTATCATTATCGATTTCAGTTAGGGTTACTTGATTAGATTTTGAGAGAGGGTAATCACAACTTTAGAATATCTACAATCGACCATATATTGAATGAACAAGATAAAGGGAAAACAAAACAAGGATAGAATAATTCCTAAGCCTCAAACTTTGATCAAACTTATTTTTATTGCCAGCTCAATTCTTTCATTATTTAGTTTTATTAGTTATTTTAATTTCTATTCAAATAAATTTTTAGTACCTTAGACAAAGTTTTATTTAAGTTGTTAGGTGTTTATTAGTCCTCGTGGAACGATACCTTTGATACTACGAGATACAATCCATGTACGTACAGTATTGAAATTTTTATATTATAACACCGGTTACAGAAACGATTTGAAGGATATGACAATAATATGATCAAGTTTTGAACTAAGGTATATATTATGGTTCTTGCTTTATTATTATTTATGTATTAATCATTTTATAGAATTTAAGTGATCTTGACTTTCTGGAAAACAAAACAAAAAAATTCGTAACTATTCCACTAAGTATGGGATCAGATCTTAGCTCGATTTCCCAACACAAACCTCCAACAAGTAACTTCTAGTAGTATTTACACTTTATGCTATTAGTTCTCTTATTTTAGTCTTTATAAAGTGATTTCACACATCACTTCTCATCTTTTAAGAGCTTTCATTTCTTCTATACAATTTTTTTTTCAATTGTAACATTCTCATGCAATGAATTGGAGCTTTTCATTGAATTGGATTATGTTAAAGTGTTAACTTCATCCATCTAAAATAATTATAGATAATCCCTTGTCATTACTTGATAAAGAGAATTTGTTCTTTAAAACAACAAAAATTTATATATGAAATAATTAATAAAAACTTTGAATATGCTAAAGGTAGTTTTGAAGTGGCATGTGGTTATGTTGAATGTCCATCTTATTCGTACAAAAATGAGTCTGAATATGAAAATTAAATTAAAAACCCAACTTAACATATAAAAATATACAAGAAAATTATAACAACATAATTAACATGAGAAAAGTACAACTAAACCATACAATAGTGCCAATGACAATATAACATACCCATTATAGTTCATTGCATGGCGAGTGAAGTATAAGCATATAAAATTTCGTACAGTGAACATTGCCTCTAAACTTGCTTTCTTATACGCCTATTTTATTTTATATCATCACCTTGCAAGGATAAAACATAAAATATTATCGAGTATGCTATGAATAATATGGGAAAATGACTTTAAAACTGAAAGAAAACAAAAGAATTATTGGTCAGTTGGATCAAGAATTATTCTAGATAATTATTAATATTTCAAGCCAATGATCTAATGTACATTATAAAGAGGACAAAGATATAGAATTGGTGACAAATTACTAAGACAAAGTTAAAGATAGAACACAAGAAGGCCTCATAACCTGATGGATTAAGTGCATATTTCTACTAAAATTATAGGACCAATTGAAACTAGTGATCAAATTCTTCTCTAGCTTGAAAATGTTAAAGGCCAACAAAACTCATTTATGCTCAGTTTTTTTTTTAGAACGAAGAAACCGCATCTGCTATCCTTTTAAATGTGCACTAGGTAAATTTCCTGATTAATACAATAGCCTGCAAATCACGCCAATCGGGTATTTCACACTAAGCAAGCCCTGTATGACAGGCTCGATAAAAAAAGTATAGGTAGGAGGATTCGAACATAGGACTTTTTGGCCCCATGCCTCCTACTCTACCAACTCAGTCACCCCCTAAGGGGCTCATTTATGCTCAGTTCATAAGGTAAACAATCTAACTTCAATCAGGGAATTTAGACCTATTGCTTGTTGCTTTACATTTTATAAGATTATCTTCAAGATTTTAACTAGAAGGCTTAAGCTAATACTTCTCTCTCTGATTAACTCATCTTAGGAAACCTTTATAGAGGGAAAGAACATAAGGGCAACATCCTCCTGACATAAGAACTAATGATGAACTATCATCTCTAAGGTTCAAGTTGCAATGAAAATATATATACATATACATAAAGCCTTTGTTACTTTCGAATAGGAATTTATCGTAACGACCCTGAAGTCACTTAGCTTCCCTCCTCAGTTAATAACATGGATTGCATAATGCATCACCACCCCTACCTACAATGTATTAGTTAATGGTGAAGCTTCTGAAGTGGCTAGAGGAGCAAGAGGAAAAAGACAAGGGACCAATTTTCCACTTATCTTTTCACTGTTTCAATTAAGGCAATAGAACACAACATCAATAAAGATATAAAGAGGAAGACTTCATTTTCATATGAAATGTGAACAATTAAGGATTTTCAAGTTGACTTTTGCTAATGACCTGCCATTTTCTTATGGAGTCAATGTAAGATTAGTTTCCAGCCTAATGGATTCCTTAGGATCCTTTAGCAAAATTTTGGGTTTGAATATCAACAAAGATAAAAGTTGTATCATGATTTCCTCTGAAGCTTCTAAAATTACTAATTCTCTGGTAAATATATCTAGCCTGAGCTCCAAGAATCCTCCTTTTACTTACCTAGGAGTTCCAATAACCTCAAAGAGAATCGCTTACTAGGACTGTCAACCTTTATTTGACATAGTAAGAAGAAGAATCGGCAACTGTTGTAATAAAGGTTTAACTTATACTGGAAGGCTATAATTAATCATCTCAATCCTTAGCAATCTTTATACCTATTGGTCCTTTTATCTTTTCCTTTCTAAGAAGCTTTATAAAGACTTGGAGAAGCTACTAAGGAACTTCCTCTGGACAAGTGATGGTCATAAGAAAACTTAAGCTAAAGTTAGCTAGAGCACTGTTTGTTTGCCTAAGAATGAGGGTGGTTTAGGTATACATCGATATATGCAGTCAATAAGGTGCTGTTATCTGAAAGAATATGAAGAATTCTCAATGACAAGGAGTCATTATGGGTTAAATGGATCAATGGTCATTATTTGGAGAACAATAACTTTTGAATTATTAATGGAAAGACACTTCATGGAGTATGCACTAACTTTTAAAGCTTAAGAACAGTTTACAAAGGCTAATTAAAGTGAAGATAGGCAATGGAAATAGTTCGTAACTTTCATAAGATAACTGGATTACTCTAAGCCCTCTTTATCTTCTACCAAATTTTCAAAATATCAGGCTACACTTCCCAGATAGTGAAAGAGTTAACCAACTCATCATGGATGGTGACTAGTTTTGCAATAACAGGGGACCACGCTTCTTTAGAATTTGTTTTCCTATTCGCCATACAAATATCACCCTTGAGGATAACACCCTATGGATATGTAATTCTTCTGGTCTCTTCACTAATAGCTCAAGTATAGAACAATTCAAAGATCATGCCTCTAAACCTAGAGGGTAAAGCTTGGTTTAGAACAAATATACTACTCCTAAAGTGTCTTTCATCCTTTGGTTAGCTGTTAAAAATAACCTATGTACACTGGACAAACTTAAAGGCACATATCCCTTTCCTAGTCCATTATGTAGACTTTGCCTGCAGGCTCTTGAATCAATGAAGCATTTATTCTTTCCCTGCTCCTATACTAGTTGTCTATGGAGTGATGTGCAACAAAAATGCAACATGTTCTGCCCTTATACCAAAGGATGATTACAAATAATTCACTTTAGCTTTTGGTTGCACAGTTTACTTGATCTGGTGCGAAGGAAATGCTAGGATCCTCAGAAAACTCCAATTTGAATGTTCAATTGATGACTACTAAAAATAGGAGTAAAATAAGAGAAATGGTAATAATCAGTGCTTTAAATCTAGTGTTGTTTCCAAGCATGGCTCTCATGGAATGTTCCCATGATTAACTTCTTTCTGTATCCTTCCTTTTGATCCTTAGTATGATACTTTTTTAATGATTGTTGCTCAAAGGCTACTCCTCAACAATCATTTTGTAAAGTTGGGATTTTAATCTATGTCTTGATCCTTTCATTAATACAATTCTTTCATCTGTAAAAGAAAGGTAAAGATTTTCTCTTGGCAGGGTCCTGGTAGAAGTTGCACTGTTGATTCATGTTTTAACCTAACTGACAATGACAGAGAATCCAATGGAAAGTATGAAAGTTGTTATATGTTCACCATTGTTTTCTAGGTTACATTTCCAGTTATGATTAAGAGACCGATGGTTTCTAAATGTCTTCTCAAACTTGTAGGTATTCTTCATCAAAAGATTCTGATTCATGTTTTTAATCTTTCTGTGTATGTGATGGACTCTAAATAACTGTAGTTCGAAGAAAGCAGTCCCAAGGAAGCAGCGAGATGGATTCAATCTTTTCAGGAAAAAGCTTTAAAGGTTGTTGAACTTATCATTATTGGTTTTGATCAGACGCTTTTGTGACAGAAACTTGCGCAAATATGCAGAGTGGTCCTAACATTGCTTGTTGTTCAAACTTCAAAGAGAAAGCAGCTAAAAGTCTTTTAGGACGAAGACAACGTGTTTAGGTAATCTTGTTAAGAGAAATTAAGATCCAGGAGGACGGACTAGTTTTTGTGGAACCCAAAATTAAGTTGCCACAAATCACGCCGCTGACTTTGCATTGAGAAAAGTTTGATAGGGAACAGGAAAGATTGGAACGTCCTTTGTCATCACCACACAAGCAATTACTCTTTTAAGCTTCCAAGTCATCAAAATATTGTCTTCGATGTGGACAACTGCATTGCCTCAAAAATGAATCCGTTTTGGATCCAAGTTTATTGAATTTGAATATGCAGGTTCGAGGGTGGTGATACAAGAGTGAGAGTCGGAGTTGGGGGAGAAATGGTGAGGAGCCGAATAACGGTGGGTGTCACGTCAGGCTCAGGCCCAGGCACTCTCTGTTCCAGAAGACTTGGACAAACAATAATAGCACTTGACTAACAATGTCTGTCACCACGTCTCCTACTCAATTGCACGGCACCAACAATGAGTGCCACTAAAGTTCAGGTCCTCTCCTTAGAAAGAAACTATATTGTTTTTCAGCCTATCCCCGGCCCCCTACAAGAAGGAAGGTCGCTTTAACTTAAGAACCATTCAATATTCAAGTGGCATGGAAATGGTGAGACTAAGACTAAGCAGAAACATAAAACGTTTGATTATCTTGGGGTCAACTGCAGCAACGGTTGGGATCAACCAATGGGTTCTCCGTAACTTGTGGGCAAAAGCAAAGCTCATTGAAGAGCTCAAAAAAGAAGCATGTCGTGGGCCATCACTAAGCAGGAGTTGAACATTGCAAATTTTAAACGCCTAAAAATGATTGTGAGAATGTCTTCTCTCTCATTTTCTTACTACCTTTTCTTCTTTCTTTAGTTTTTCTCTTCCATGGTGGCCTACAACTTCATTAGACGTGCAATCCTTAGTGGTTCGTCCCTACTCACTCTTCTTCTTCTTCTTCTTTAGCTTCCTTCCTTCTCTCTCTATCTCGTCTCCTGCCCACTTAGTGTTGTCGTTTTCTGTTGTTTGGTCAAAACTCTATCCCCCCAACTTCTAAAGTGGAGGTGGTCTCTTTCTGTCAATTTTAGCAATTTGTTTCTTTTTCCCACCTTTGTACCCGTTTTTCCCAATTGTGGTGTATATATTTCAATTTGTTCGTTGTCCTAACCTGCAGTGCCATTCCCATTGGAGGTTTGGGGCTTCAAAGAGAATCAGGTTAGCCCTCTTCATTTCATTTACAATACCCAGTTTTTGTAACTTTTGGCTCTCTGTTGTTACCTCTTCAAGTCCAGTTTCTTCCGTTTTCTTCTTTATCAACCACAAGGAAGGATTGACAATTTTCGAGCTTGTGATGTTCTTACGGATATACTCTTTTGTCGTGTGTGTGTGTAATAGTTAGTAAAGTGAAGAGTGTAGGTGGATATTCTGATAAACTGGGGTTTCTTGCTACCGGTTTCTCTTCATGGTCTGCTTTACAATTAGTTGACTCTCTGCCTTCTAGCTGCTTACTGTTTCTTTGTTTTCTTTTCTCGTTATCGAAAAAGATAAATTTGTTTTCTTTCCTTGTTTCGTTTTCGATTGAATACCAACTTCTCCAATATTGGCCTACTTGTTCCTTTCTGGGATTTCAGCTTACATTTTTCAAGATGCAGTGGGCACATCCTCTAGGCCCTAGGATACCTTCCTTATCTCTTACATTTTAGGATTTGCAGAATAAATGTTTGATGGCGGACTGGCACTGACCCTGATATCTTCTGCATAATAAGATCATGCGAGCCTCATTTTCTTGTGATTTGTTTCATTTTTAGGTTTATTCTCTTTTTGCAGGATAAGCGATTGTGTGAATAGTCTCAATGGGTACAATGGCTGCACCTTCAGTGTCTAGAGAAGCATCAACCTACGATGAGGTCTCTATGCAGCAGAGTTTGCTCTTCTCCGATAGTCTCAAGGTTTGGACTCTGAAAATTTATTTATCACCATTCCTTAGATCTGCTCTTGAGTATCATTTTAAGCACACGTCAGTTGAAATTACCATTTATGAGATCTTTGATAAGAAACTGTACACAAGAGTATCTGCAACATTTTGTGGTGGAAACATCAACCTAAGCTTTAGTATGGGAGTGACTTCAATAAGGAGCTTTAAGTCGATTCTCAAGTTTCTTCATTAACTTCATAGTATTATGATATATGCATTTTGTCATCATGCTATTGAAATTTGTTTCATTATACCATTTTCTTTTACCATCTACATGTTTCAGGATTTGAAGAATCTGAGATTGCAGTTGTACTCAGCAGCGGAGTATTTTGAGCTTTCCTACACAAATGATGACCAAAAACAGCTGTGAGTTGCTGCTTTTATGTGTGACTGCAATGTTTTATTTTGACTATGTCAATTGTCATTTTCTTAGACTGCTACATACCTCCTAAGTTGAGAATATCCTGTTTGAGACAGAGTGGTAGAGACATTGAAAGATTATGCAATCAAAGCTCTGGTTAATACGGTGGATCATTTAGGCTCTGTGACATATAAGGTTAATGATCTCTTGGATGAGAAGGTAGATGAAGTTTCTGGAACAGAGTTTCGCGTCTCTTGTATTGAACAGGTATGCCTTGGATTTTCTCTCTTTTATAACGTATTAGGTAGTCCAGGTTCTGTAATGATTGGCATCCTACGCTAGAAGTGCACCTTATAGTCAATCTGCTTTCAGTAGGTGAGAAGCTGAAGCCTTGAAAAGGCTTGAGATTAGGTATTCCAAAGGTTATAAAAATTCTTGCGAGTACACTGTTATTGAAGTAAGTGAAAATGGTGAAGACTGGTAGGATTGTGCAAACAAAGTTGCTCTCTGCGCTTTGTCAACATACATCTTGAGATTGACAACTTCATGATACACAGCTAAAGAAAACTTGATACTGAAAGCAGTACTGGTGTAACTTTTTTGTTCATCTCTGCTCCTATCTTTTTTCAAAACAGATGCATTTTGTGTGAGAATGATCAAATCCCTGTAGATAAAACACATTTCGCTTCCAAGTATCCTTTCTGGATTAAGATGCCAAAGATATCCGCTCTTTGACTTTCCCTATTTCTTTTTCAATTCAATTTGTTAGAGACTGCGGACATGCCAAGAGTATATTGATCATGAGGGCATCTCACAACAGTCACTGGTAATAAATACTCCAAAGTACAATAAGCGTTACATATTGCCAGGTAATTATAGTAATCTATTCAAGTTCTATCCTTTGGGGTCTACTAGTTTCCATTATAGCTTTTCCTTTTGTTTTGTTTTTTTTGGCTTCTTTTCATTTACTTTGAAGAAAGAAAATGAGGTGAGAGTTGGAAAAACACAACTCTGCTATGTTATATAAAATGTTCTTAATTCTGAAAAGTTTCTTCGTGAATATATTTTCAGTTGGGGAGACAATGCATGGTGCCATTCGAACTAAATCAAAGTACCTTGGTTGCAGCTTAGATGATGAAGATGATTGGCACCAATTTAGGAATGGTATGGTTCTTTATCTGCAGTTTGTATTTTATATTGTCTATTGGGAAAATTAGCTAGTTGATTCTTCTACTGACTGATTTAATGCAAAGCTGTTCGAGCTACAATTAGAGAGACGCCAACATCCTCGGTTGGCGGAACCCCGAGATCTATCAAAGAAACCCCAAAATCCTCAGTCAAAGAAGCCCCAAAATCTTCTGGCAGGTGTGGAACATGATTTCTTTGATGTTATCATTGAAAGTGGCTGTTAACAAAGAGAATGATTGAATTTAACCTTTTGCATGCAGGAGAGGGCATTCTCCATCTCCTTCTCCACGAGTGCCACAGCGATCTGCAACATTTTCCTTTACTGCCACAATGCCCAAAAAGGAATTAGGTTGATGCCTCTGTTACTTTATCATAGCCTAAGCCTCAATCTTTGGGCTCATTTGTTTTATACTTTTAGGTCTGCTTCTCATTTCTTTTTCTTTTGATTTACATTCTCTAAACTTATATCTGGTAGTGCTTTCATGATCAGAAAAGCGAACGGTTTCACCCCATCGTTTTCCACTCCTGCGTTCTGGTTCTGTGTCAAATAGGCCAACAACTCCAAACTCATACACTACTAACACTAGCAGTCGGCCTACCACTCCAAGTTCTGCAAGACGACGAGTAAGCATATGTTAACTTTATCATTCATATAGGTGCAGAAGTTGCACTATGAACTGTATTAAAGCAGTTCTGCATTAATCTTATAGAATTTATCATATATTTTTCTTTGTTTTACATGGCGATTGTCCTGCTGACTTAAAGAATAGGTTGTGACCTGAATATTTGGAATTTGTTTTCCATTGTCAGTACCCTTCAGAACCGAGAAAATCAGCCTCAATGCGTCTCCAACCAGACAAAGAAAATTCCAAGGATGTTGAACAATACCCCAGCAAAAGTAAACGTCTTCTCAAGGCATTACTTAGCCGACGAAAGTCAAAGAAAGATGAGATGCTATATACTTACCTGGATGAATACTGATGAAAAGAAAGTGATCATAGGGTTAGCATAAACAAATCAAAGGGGCAGATTAGGTCCTCTTTTTCTTTCGTTGTTCATACCGATTCTATAGTTGTAAGTCTTCATCTTCTCCAAAGTAGTAGAAAAGTTATAATGACGCCTGTAATTTTATTTTCAAGTGCTGTGTATCTTATGTGACACGGCAAATCGGCCAGCAATTATGAACATTATTTTCTGAAATTCCATCGAAGGAATGTTTTGTTTGCTTCTTGATTCTGTCTATATCTGTATCGGGTCCTGATTCCACTTGAGATTGCATTAAAATGATTTTATTGTTTTTCTTGTACGTTTTAGACGGGGGTCCCTTTACTGGGCTGGAGGACGTTTAGGAGAAAGATGTGATGAAAACCAGATAGCTAAGTCGGGAAAGGGGTGAGGATAGAGACCGGCCCAAGTGGCAGTTATCTCTTGAATCAGCTCTGTTAACAAGATATGCAACAAAAATAACCCAACCTTCAAAAGGGTCAACAAATGCTTTCCTTAAAAAGGCTAGTCAGTTTCTGGTTCAAATTCCTAATTTGTAATCCCAGTATTCATGGACGCTTATTCTGGGTTTGTTTTTCCTTCTTCGTTTCACCATCATCTCTTATCTAATGAAGGTATCATCTCTTCTTTGTTTCACCATCAAACTGTATAATTTGGCTTTGTTTATATGTTTCTTTCTTTTGGGTTCAAGAGGGTGATTTAGGAATGATTATGCCTGCTGGTTTTGTGTGTGGGGATAACTGTATTTGGCATAGAGTAACTTATGGAATTTACTAATCTACATCGTCTTTCTGCATTGAAACTTATGAAGCAGTGGACTATCTGTGTTTAAGTTGATAATAGACTAAGATAACATGTACAAAGGAATTTCATAGTGAATTTCATGCTCATAACTATCATGGGGATGAAGTTCTTATTCACTAGATCGGTTAAAATGTTGATGAATCCAGCATAGTCAATGGAAAGCATAACCTGCACACAGTACCAACGCCTAGGAGGTGAAGTCAGTCTGTTAATACCCTGCAATTTATGATGATAAAGCCCTGCGAATTTGTAAAATTTAGATATGCTCTAGTACTATTAATATGGGACACTAAACAAAATGAATAACCTTAACCATTTTGTTTAGTATATTTTAAATGTTATTCTTAACTTTGCATAAATTCATACAATCATGAGTTACTAATACAAATCATACAAATTTAGATAAGTAGAACCTATTAATTTAATAGAAAATATATTCAGTTTAAAAGAATCTTAAGTTATTCTATAATTCTTACAATAAACAAAACTCTGATTTTATGAAAAGTAATAATAACGTTCTCAATATATACTTAATATTTTAACTAATGATTTTATTGTGTTGGTCTTATTAAGCAGAAAATGCATGTAAAATGTTATACATATAAACATGCAATTTAATATCCACCGGTAATATGTCAAACATATAAAATAAAATCGTGCCATTTTTTAATGTAAATGTAATCAAATTATATGCATGAAATGGCCTTATTTGATTTTAGTTATTGATCTTCATTATTTAAAATAATATTTTCAACTCTTTGGGCAATTAAATTATCTTAACCTTATCAATTCCAGTTCTAAATAAAAATTTAGTTTGATTTTCAAACAATTTTAAATTCAATTGGAAACTATTTTCAATTATATTGACTTGTTTAATAATATTAATTGACAATAAATTTCAACAAATTACTCTTCTCACTTATTGTAATTTAGAAAAAAAACTTTTTTCAAAATTTTGTAAGACATTCTAATTCAATTAGAAAACTATTTATAATTTAATTTTTATAAACCATAATACTAAAGAAAAACCACTTTTGAAATAAAATAAAGCACTTAATATTTAATTAAGAAATTATTTTACACTATTTATATAGAGATTAGTTGCTTAATAAATTAGAAAAACTATTTAAGAAGTATAAAATTTCTCAATTAATAAATAAAACATGTTTCCAAATTTAATCAAGAAAACATATTTTATAATAAATCAAAAAAAAATTATTTAAATAAATAAAATATAATTATCTGAATAAATAACATATAAATTCAATCAAATTGAAACAAAAGTTTAATTAAGAAAGAGAAAATATTTTTTATTTTAAGGAGGGTAACTAATTAATTTTAGTCTAATTAAAAATAATTCATTCTAATTATAGAAACAACTTCTTTAAAATTTAATTAGTAATAAATCTAATTATTGTTTTTAATCACTTTAAGAAAAAATTATTTTAATTTTGAATTCATAACTATTTAAATAATATTTGGTAATTGGGTTCAGATAAAAATACATAAGAACAATTTTATTTAGATTATAGGATTATACAAGTCCAAAAATTAAACAAACTTGTAGCAAACATAGAATATCCTATTCAAAGAACTAAATATTTCTAGGATTAATTTAATCTTATCACTAAATGGGCCTTATTTCATCCCTAGACTAGGGTATACCCCTTCTTATTCTAAGAAAACCTAATCCTAAACCCTAGCCTTTCTAACCTTCTCCACCTAGACGTGATCACATAAATGTGTGAATGAAATGAATTAGAACAGCGTTAGAACAACAAAAGTCATATAAATATGTAAATAAGATGAATTAGAAAAGCATTGAAATAACAAAAGTGGAACAGGTGATTTGAGGTGCTATCCACCACCTTAGAAGATGTCGTCGCTCAAGTCGTCATTACCAATGGCTATAGCGCCCTTAATTATTACGCTACCACTAGCTAATGCGAACCTTAATGCATCACATTCTGCCAACTTCTGTAATAGTTGCACCACCACAGTCTCACTTCATAGCACTTGGTCTCCAGTGCTCGCCAACATCTCACCTTCAGCCTCTGCCATCGTATGAGAAGTCTATGCTACCTTTCATCTCTAGCTAACCTCCTGTTGCAACCATCGTGTTCCAATTGTTGCCTTATGGTGGCCATAGAAACCTTATTAATGTCATTCTCGACATCATTATGTTGGTAAGGATTGTGCATTAATATGATAGTTATGGCAAAATAACCCTGCCTAATCTGATGCATGACTCGAATTAAAGTCAATAGATTTAACTATAATTTAGATCGAGTTTCAACTTTTATGCATAAACTATTATTAGGTAGACATCCCAACATAGGGACTCACCCAATTGAAATAAGAAATGCAAATAAAAATGATAGAGGTTTTGTTTAGTTAACAAATGGGGGATGTACCGAAAGAAGAAAAGGAATTTTGAAACGTGAGGCAGGAGGCATACGTTTTTCTAATATACAAATTCAAATTAAATTTGCCGAGTTATTGCCAACTTTTAACATGTACCACCGAATCCTTTTTTTTTCTTCTTTCCAAAGTATATTTAAATGGCCTTTGGCCATTGATAATGTGTGCCAGAATAAGAGAGAGCAAGACAGAGTGGTGTAAGCAAAAATTAAGTATTTTTTGTTTTTTAAAGAA
>JANIIA010000008.1:15711926-15721931 GCA_027478495.1 Erythroxylum alaternifolium | reverse complement strand
AGCAAAAATTAAGTATTTTTTGTTTTTTAAAGAATTTTTGTGGGAAAAATTCTTATGGATAATTGGGTGTAAGTGATAGTGTTGTAAACACTTGTAAATTTTCTCCTTAGTAAAGATCTGTAGTAGCTCCGGAGACATAAACATAATTGACTGAACTCCATTATCAAATTTTGTGTGTGATATTTTGCATAATTTTTTCAACAACTAGTATCAAAGCTTTTGGTCATTAATTCTGCCAATTTTTCACAAAGTTACTATTCACATGAATAGTAAATTTTGTGAATAGTAAAATTCTTTTGGCAGTTTCGGTTTGTCGACAAAGGTGTATTAGTACATGGTGGTTCACAGGAATAGTCAGAAACAATCCAAAGGAGTCTAGATTCGAGTGGGAGCAATGGCCGCAGACAAAAGAAAGGTGAAAATTGAGAAGTTTGATGGTGTGGACTTTGGCTTTTTGAAGATGCAACTTGAAAATTATCTGGACTAGAAAAAGCTAAATCAACCTTTCTCAGGAATAAAGCTAGAGGGCATGAAAGATGAAGATTGAAATCTTCTCGAGAGGTACGCTCTCAGAGTTATTCGATTGACATTATCCTGCAATGTTGTTTTCAACATAGTAAAGGAAAATACCACAATGAGTCTTATAGCGGCTCTCTCCAGTATGTATGAGAAGTCATCGGCCTCAAACAAAGTTCACTTGATGAGGCAGTTATTCAACTTATGAATGACGGAAGGAGCATCAACGACCCAACATCTGAATGAACTCAACACAATAACAACCCGGTTGAGCTTGTAGGAATTGAATTCGATGATGAAGTTCGAGCTTTGATTCTTTTATCATCTCTACCAGACAATTGGAATGCTACCGTTATAGCAGTCAGCAGCTCGTCGGGAAAAACTAAATTGAAATTCAACGATGTTCTAGATTTGGTATGAGTGAAGAAATTCGACGGAGAGAATGAGGTTAAACATCAACCTCTTCGGCTTTACACATAGAATCTAGAGGAAAAACTTCAGATAGAAACTTAAATTATGGCAGATCAAAATCTAGAAGGGGCAAATCTAGATCAGGAAAGAAAGATTTCAAATGTTATAATTGCGACAAGAAGGGTCACTTTAAGAAGGATTGTCGAGCATCGAAGAAAAATACCGGCACACAGGAATCTGCAAATGTGACCGAGAAAATAGATGATGCTATGATTCTAAGCGTCAACGGTCCGATTGAATCATGGATCTTGGATTCAAGAGCATCTTTTCACGTCACCCCATGCCAAGAAATCATAGAAAACTATGTCAGTAGTAATGTCAGGAGGGTTCATCTAGCTAATGATGAAATTTTGAACATCGTGGGAAAAGGAGACATCTAATTAAAGTTGCCCAACTGGACTACCTGGAAGCTGTAAAAAGTAGGACATATCCTAGCCTCAAAAGAAACTTAATTTTGGTAGGACAGCTTAATGGAGAAGGATATTGTACAACTTTTTTAGACTGTGAATGGAAGATTACCAAAGGAGCACTCGTTATTGCTCGTAGAAAGAAAACTGGTACTCTTTATGTAACCTCAAACTTAGAAAATATCATTGCAACAGCAGATGTTGATGAAAAATCAAACCTATGGCACCAAAGGTTTGGCCATATGAGTGAGAAAGGGATGAAGACACTTCTATCAAAGGGGAAGCTGTCGAGTCTGAAAAATGTAGATGTTGGCCTATGTGAGAATTGTATCTTTGGAAACAAAAAAAGGTCAGTTTTGCAAAGATTGGCAAGACACCCAAGGTAGAAAAGTTAGAGCTTGTTTATACCGATGTATGGCGACCATCTTTAGTTCCATCTTTTGCAGGCTCACTGTATTATGTTACCTTCATCGATGATTCTACAAAGGAAGGTGTAGGTTTATTTTTTGAAGAAGAAATCAGAAGTCTTTAATACCTTTAGAAAATGGAAGGCCATGATAGAAAATAAAACTGATTTAAAAGTCAAGCGGTTGAGGTCTGATAATGGAGGAGAGTACAGAGATAGTAGATTCAGAGAATTTTGTACAAACAATGGGATCAAGGTAGAGAAAACAATTCCCATGACATCGCAGCAAAATGATGTAGCAGAGCTCATGAACAGAACTCTAAATAAACTTGCCAAAAGTATGAGGATACGTGCCGGCTTACCCAAAATGCTATGAGCTGAAGCCTTTAATACCGCAGCTTACTTTATCAATCATGGACCCTCAGTTCCCTTAAATGGTGGAATACCAGAGGAAGTTTAAAGCGGAAAAGAGGTAAACCTTTTGCACTTAAGAGTGTTTGGTTGTATTTCTTATGTACACATAGATTCTGCTGAAAGAAGTAAACTTGATGCTAAGTCCAACAAATGTGTCTTTGTTGGACATGGTGGTGATGAGTTCAGTTACTGGTTTTGAGATTATGAAAATCAAAAGATCATTAGAAGTCGGGATGTCATATTCAATGAAAATGTGATGTACAAAGACAAGTCAACGGCAAAACCAAGCAGCTCCAAAATAGATGCTAAAACGAAGGAATTTGCTAAGTTCGAGGAGATTTCTAGAAATGATGTTCAGAATAGTCCTGAAACAGTTCAAGAAGAACCAGGCACGCCAAAACTGAGACGCTCCTCCAAAATTCCTAAACCAACCCAGTGTTATTCACCTTCTTTACACTACTTTTTGCTAACTGATAATGGAGAACCAGAGTGTCATGATGAAGCTATGCAAGTGGAGAATTCAGTCACGTGGGAGTCTGCCATGAAAGAAGAGATGGACTCACTCATGTCAAATTAGACTTGGGAATTAGCTGAACTACCACCGGGTAGGAAAGCGGTCCATAACAAGTGAATTTTCAGGATAAAAGAAGAGCTCGATGTAAGCAAACGTTAAAAAGTGAGATTGGTTGTCAAAGACTTTCAACAAAAAGAAGGTGTTGACTACAATGAAATTTTCTCTCCAGTCGTGAAGCTGACTACAATCAAACTGGTGTTGAAAATTGTAGCCGCAAAGAATTTACATCTTGAACAGTTAGATGTAAAGACAGCTTTCCTTCATGGTAATTTAGAGGAAGAAATTTATATGAAACAGCCAGAAGATTTCTTAAAGGCAGGCAAGAAAAACCCAGTATGTAAGTCAAAGAAGAGCTTTTATGGTTTAAAACAAGCTCCTAGGTAGTGGTATAAGAAGTTTAACAGCTTTATGGGCAGCAGTGGTTTCACAAGATGCCAAGAAGATCATTATTGCTACATCAAGAAGTTCGACAACAAATTCATTATTTTATTATTATACGTTAATGACATGCTCATTATAGGTTTGGATATGCAAGAAATTAAAAATTTGAAGCGAAAATTGTCAAAGCAGTTCGCAATGAAAGATTTGGGTGCTACAAAACAGATTCTTGGAATGAGGATCAAGAGAGACACGAAGTCGAGGACTTTGGTGTTATCACATGCTGAGTACATTAAAAAGATACTCTCCAGGTTTAACATGCAAGATGCCAAACCAGTGAATAGACCTTTAAGTGTTCATTTTAGACTCTCCAAAGAGCAGTCACCAAAGACAGAGGAAGAAGGTGCATATATGGCGAAGGTATCGTATGCCGCAGCAATTGGAAGTTTGATGTATGTCATGGTTTTTACTAGACCAGATATTGCTCAAGCAGTGGGAGCTGTTAGCAGGTACATGAATAATCCGGGCAAGGTACACTGGGAAGCAGTCAAATGCATCCTCAGATATGTATGGGGTACCACAAACAAGACACTTTGTTTTAAAGGTGGAGATATAACATTAACGGGCTATGTGGATGCTGACTTAGCCGGAAATGTTGATATCGGAAGAAGCACTGCAGGGTATGTTTATAATCTAGGAGGTACGACAGTGAGTTGAGTTTCTCAACTACAAAAGATAGTTGTTATCTTCACTATTGAAGCAAAATATGTCGCTATTACGGAGGCCAGTAAAGAAATGGTTTGGCTCCAAAGTTTCTTGGAGGAGTTCGGCAAGAAACAAGAAAACAATATCTTATATTGCGATAGCCAGAGTACTATCTATCTAGCAAAGAATCCGTCTTTTCACTCCAAAATGAAGCACATACAGGTGCGGTATCATTTTATCCGATCACTTCTGGAAGATGGGATTTTGAAACTTGAAAAGATTAGTGAAGCTCAAAATCCGACAGACATGTTGACAAAGATGGTAACTACTGACAAATTGAAGTTGTGCTCGGCTTCAGTTGACCTGCACTAGTGGCAAGATTGTAAAATAGTTGTTGCATAGCTCAAGGTATGAAGACAGATTGAAATCTATCTTCAAGTGGGAGAATTGTTAGGTAGATGCCCCAACATAGGGACTCACCCAATTGAAATAAGAAATGAAAATAAAAAAATAATAAAGGTTTTGTTTAGTCAACAAATGGGGGCTACACCGAAAGAAGAAAAGAAAATTTGAAAAGTGAGGCCGGAGGCATACGTTTTTCCAATATGCAAATTCAAATTGAATTTGCCAAGTTACCGCCAACTTTCAACATGTGCCACCAAATCCTATTTTGTTTTTTTTTTCCAAAGTCTATTTAAATGGCCTTTGGCCATTGATAATATGTGCCAGAACAAGAGAGATCAAGACAAAGTGGTGTGAGCAAAAATTAAGTAAAGTATTTTTTTGTTTTTTTTTAAGAATTTTTGTGGGAAAAATTTTTGGGAATAATTGGGTGTGAGCTGATAGTGTTGTAAACACTTGTAAAGTTTCTTCTTAGTAAAGATCTGCAGCAATTCTAAAGACATAGGCATAATTGGCCGAATTTCGTTATCAAATTTTGTGTGTGATATTTTGCATAATTTTCCCAACAACTATATTTAAAATAATATTATAATTTTAAAATAAACTATATTTTTAATAATAAAGAGCACTTATGACAAGGAGTCTAATGTTGAGTTTGGTAAAGTTAAGCCAAAAAGTGCAATCCTTTGAGAGATTTGAGACAATGACCCAAATATTTTATTTATAAAATCACTTTCCTCCAACTTCTTAATTCTTATATCAAAAGTGAAAATGCAATGAGTGAAAAACTAATTCTATAATAAAGCATTTAGGTCTTTTATCTCAATCATAAAACTACCAAAGGGTTAGATTTTGGGGCTTTACTTACCTCATTTAGCTTTAGATCATTTAATATTTTCCTAAAAAGTTAGAGTTTTGGGGCCAAAACAGACCTAATTAAGCTTAATTTGGCCCAATTAGGAGTAAGTTTAGCCTAAATTACTTAAGTTTGATTAAGTTTGAACTACTTAAAGCCTGATCAGAACTTGAGTCAAACTCTCCAAATTAGATTAAATTTCAGGCAAAGCTTATGAACCAATTAGGCCACGCTGAGGCTATAGGGATGTGTTCGGCCTAACCTATTACCATTACTAGTGATAGCAAGCTAGGAGCGAAGTTTTTATTGAAGTAAAGGAGAAACCGATATCAGTTGTAAAGGTAAACATCAAGTTATTAAAGACGTATAGGTTTTGCTTAAAAAGTGAAAATTCATTTATGCAGATGTCAACCTTAAATTGACTCCAACAATGTCTAAAATTATGACAATGAAACTAGCACAATCGACAGGGAGATCTTGAGGTGAAACCACAGACGCTAGGTAATGCTTCACCACCGATGGTGATTGCTTTTGTCTACATAACCATTCTCGAGTTCATTTATCAGCACACGTGAAGAAGATTCAGATGTCAATTCCCTATTTTCATGTTGGCTTGTCAGCATAATGTACTAGAATGACGCAGGAGGTTATTCAGGTTTTTGCACACATGAGGTTACTTGGGTCGATCCCAGAATTGCATGCTTGTACAGGATTATCAAATTATTTGGCGAGGATAGATGAAAGTTTAAGGTGTTGAGGCTAGTACTAATCTATACAATGTGGTTCATTCATACTTGCTGTAAGTCTGGGGATGTGGAGAAGGCGGGGAGTTATTGAGTAACTGGCATTGAAATGTGTTTTTCTTGATCTTTTCACTAACAAAACATTGATTTAACTGCACTACGAAAAGGGTATGCTTAATGAAGTTTTGTGTCCAACAGAGAATGGAAATGGCTGGAAGTATCCCTGACATTGTTTCTCATAACTTTTTAATTCATGGAATGTGTAAAAGGTAGGATCAGAGAGGCCCTCAGGCTCTTTAGAGAATATAAAGACGCTATGCTCAACCTTGCAACTTCACTACCTTGATTGATGGGTTTTGCAGAGCTGGTGATCTTAATGAGGTTTTAATGGAGGGAAAAGGGACACATACCAATGCTATTGAATATAATAACAATTTGTGAAACTTGTTTGAAGTCAGAATAATAGATACCAATAAACCCTTGAATGGGATAAGTGGCAAGAAGATGAACCTCATAATGTCACATGTAAAACGTTACTCAATGCTTATCGTATGATAGGATACCCAAATTCTGCTCTGAAAGTGAAAGTTAAAGTTAAGATTGACTTATAAAGCATTGATTCATGGATATTGCAAGGTGAATGAGATGGATAGTGCCACGGAGTTTCTGCTTCCATGCTTGATACTTGAATTTTGTCAAGTTATTGCCCTTCTTCAACACAATGAATAGGCAATTTTTAATGAACTCCTATCTGTGTTGATATCTCAGTATACAGGAACTAATAAGAAGTCTTTGCAATATTAAAAAGGATGGTTATGCTGACGAAACATTTTGTCGTACGCAAGAGAAGAGTGATATACAGTAGTCTAGCATTAAAAAATGTATTGAAAAGTGCTTCAGATACGTCAGTTGAATGTACAAGAAACGGTTGATGGTGCTTTTAAACAGCCTCAACAGAACTCCCTGAAATTGAGGCTAAATTACACTGAACACAATCAGGTGGGTTTAAGGGATGCTTTAGTCTCCTATTTCCATCCGACTTTCATCTTCGAGTCCATTTTTGCTTAGAATAAGAGAGAAAGCGAACTTTCTTCATTCTAGGGATCACTAAAAGCTTACTAAAAGAGATTAATTGCGAATGAAAGATAACAAAGAACAAATACTTGTAGATCAGCTGCCATTCTAAACCAAAACACGATGTCACAAATTCAACCTACTAATTAGGATTACATAATGTATAACAGAATCAAGTAAACAATAAATAATGTTTCATAAAGTCATTCTGTTTCCGAACTCTTCTATTGTTTTTGTTGCAAGTGTAAGTATATCAACAAAAGCTGAAAACGAAGCTCGAAGAAACCTAGCTTCAGTGGCTTCAAAATGCCTGTAAGCAAATGGTGAAGAAATTCGAGTTAGAAGGTTAATGGGCATGAAAATTCATGTTAGTTTATGTTCGAAGAAACAGGTGAGGAATAAGGTGGAAGCTCTCAAGCACTCACTTAAACAACAAACCATAAGAACTGAAATAGAAAATTGAGCTAGCAGAACTTGCTGCCTTTTTGCAGTCAATCAAGTTTCCCATTGACAAGGCAATTCAAAATTAGAAGTCCTGACATCATATTACCACTTGAACCTAATTACAGTCAGCGTTTACATTTCTTGTTTCATTGATCGACAGCATTGATCAAATTCTGCTATAAGTTGATACATAATGGCTTACTTAACTCTTGCACACAAATCTCCTACACTATCTTAATGCCAATGACCAACAATTCAGATGTCACACAATCAAGATTTTTACCAAATCCATTTCATAACAAATTAAACCATCCAAATAGAAAAGATCAAAGAAAACATAACACATGATTTTGTTAGTGGTCTCAACTTAAGAAGGCGTTTATATAGTAGCTTCTTCCCTCTCCATAAGTACTAATCAAGCTTCCTTCTATTTTATAATCTAGTTTAAGAACCGATGAAACAGGAACTAAGAGTTATTAGAGGTATAAGACACTTGACAAATTATTTCATTCTAATACCCATTTATCATACGCAGTGAGTCAGAGAGTCACATCAAGAAGCCAGAGCTTTTCCAAAGTCTTTCCTTCTCAAGTTGTATCTTCAGCATTTTTTCTGCTCAAGTTCTAGATGGTAACCGAAATGTCTGACTCTTTTGTCAGGTTTGTAGTTCGTTTTCAGCATGCAAAGCAAAGAATCAAGTGGAAATTCTTAAATAAAGTCTTTCAACAGTTCAAGCTGCAATTCTTCCAGCACTCACAAAAATAAATAATCCATCAAGACTTCACAAAGTGATTTGTTCAAAAACAAAACAGAAGCAAATCGGTAAACTCACACTGACAACTTTGCATTGGAAACTGACATAAGTCTTTTCACCTTATCTGGCTGCAACTGCATCGCAAGCAACATTGTCAGACTGCAGCTACATAACAAACTAAAGAATAAGAGAGGCCTAATACTCACCTCCTTATCAACAGCCAATGCTGCATGGACAATAGAAGCATTCTCCTCGGACCCAAAATCCACTTCCATGTCACTGCACATAAAAATTTTGTTTACAAATTTATGAGTAATTCATCATAGAAATAATGGATCCCAAAGTCACACAGTTCAAGAAGCACAGGATAAACCACTACACCAACAATGTGTATATACATGGAGAAGTTAGCAAAGACAACAAGGACCAGAACAAGAACAAAGTAAAGACTTCAACAATTAAAATAACGAGAGAAAGAGAGACAGAAAACCATGTGAAATCCCAACGGCTCTGGGCATCTAACATGTTTGAAACTATTTCGGCAGCCATTTCCTGTCGTCCAGTACACAGTTCTGTAGCAAGAGAAACCACCTCAATTTTTTTTAAAAAAAGGAAACTAAATGGAAAAGTGCAAGTTGATACTCACAGTAAAAAGGGTCGGTGGAAAGTGGAGTGAGGTCTGCAATTGAGATACAACTCAAGCCAATGAAGATCAATCTCTCTCTGCCTTTCTGTCTGTCAATTAGGGTTTTCGGGGTGACAACGATTTCTTTTCCAACCAGCAAAATCAAGATTGATTTCTTTCTTTTGCACAAAGTATGGATGGACCATATCATGAATTAGAACCTTATATAGAAACCTGTATTTAAAGTTTTTTTTTAGTTTTAATTTTAAAAAACTAGATGATAATATTTATAATTTATAATTAATTTAATAAAAAATTTAAAGCATTAGATAATTTTTACAAACAAGTTAATAATTTTTTATATTTTTATTATTAATATAACGATCTAATTTAGCTTTACCTATCTTAACTTAATAAAAAATTTAAAGCATTAGACAATTTTTACAAATAAGTTCATAATTTTTTTATATTTTTATTATTAATATAACGATCTAATTCAGCCCTATCTTGATTTAATTAAACTCGACTCAAACTAATAATTTAAATTTTAAATTAATTAAACTCGACTCATACTAATTTTTAAATTAATTAAACTCGACTCAAATTAATTAAACTCGACTCAAACTAATAATTTAAAATTCGAATTAATTAAACTCGACTCAAACTAATAATTTAAATTTTCCATTAATTAAACTCAACTCAAACTAATAATTTAAAATTAGTTTAAGTCGAGTTTAATTAATTTGAGTTCAAATTGAGAGTTAGATTATGTGATGTTCTTGTTAAATGTGCGATTTTTTAATGAAAGTCTAAGAAAGTAGATTTTTGAAAATTTGAAAATCAAAATTTTTATCAAGAATTTTAAAAAATATATAATTCTTTTAAAGTTACTTATATTATAAAAAACCTAATATCTTTTACCTTAAAATGTTATGGTAAAATATTAATGGCCTATTTGATTCAAGAAATGGAATAGATAGGGAATAGAATAGTTATTCCTAGGAATAGAAAAGATGAAGAATAGAATGAAATGGGTATTATTTTGTTTGGTTTAGGGAATAGAATAGAGAAAGAATTTATATTCCAATGTTTGGTTTGAAAATATAAACTTGGAATAAAAAAGGAATAAGTAACAAAAAGACCAAAATGTCATTATTATTATTATTATTATTATTGTTATTATTATTATTCTACTTATTATTTATTATTATTCTTATTATTATTAATTTTATCAAT
>JANIIA010000008.1:15665730-15679740 GCA_027478495.1 Erythroxylum alaternifolium | reverse complement strand
CTTAGGGGAAAGAGATGGAATATTCTAGGGCATATTTGGCAGGACTTGGTATTGATGACTACATGACGTCAGACTCAGTGGTATATTATAGAGCATATTAAGGAATCTTGTTCCGTCTTACGCACTCTGCATACTGAATTGATCCATGTATAGAAGAAGAAAGCAGAGGCAGAGCTATAAGTCTTCCGCTTTCACATGTTCTGTGCATGGGACTTAGCTCTTGTAGTCACCGATAAGGAGATATATACGAAGCCAGGTATGAACCAATCATTTATGCATCAACTTAGTGATCTCTTTCTTATGAAAACTGCTATCCCCTTTCATCTTGCTTCATGTTTTGCTTATACTTACATTACGGTTTTTTCCTCTTTATGTTAGGATTTGTTGCATACGCTACTCATTTATCTATTTACTTGTATCTATGTATAGAAAATTTAATGGCTTAAATCGTTACTTGGTTTGCAATCTCCGCTTGTTCTGAAGCTTTTGGGTTCTTTTTCTTTTGTTTGTTTTTCGGATGGGGGGCAATTAAGTTGGAAACTGCTTCCTTAATCCTAAAAACTACTCATGCCTTTTCTTGGCTTCTTCCCATGTACTTGTATTGTCTGGACAGACAATGAAAAGGAAAACAATATTGTTAGAACTGATAGAAACAAAAATGTTAATAAAGAAGAAAGTGGAGTACAATGAGTGCGAAATCCTTGACTTCATTTTTAATCCAATTACACGGTATTCCTCTGGATTCAGTCCATTAGGTATGTTAGTGTCACTGAATACAGTGTGCTCAGATTCAAAGGTTTCATGTTTGCTTTCACTATGGTTTCATCTTTTCCTATTTGCACCTCAACGACAGTATGAACGTCGTGTCACTTTCACAAAGGCTCTAGACTTTCTGAACCTTTGTTCTTATTATTCTCTATTCTTCAACTAGTTAATTCCCTGAACACATCTCAAAAAGCAGCTAACGTACATTGATGAACCCTGCAAATGAAGCAAAATAAAAGAAAGTCATTTCCATGAGCAACTTAAACAAGACAAGTACAGGGAATAAACTTGAATTACCTGCAAAAAGTGGGGTTCGTTGACTATCATCTTATGTAAGAGCAGGACCAACTTTGGCTGGTTTTAGAATTTTTAGACCTTTCCGCAAATAGTTAAACAACAATACAAACACCCCATAGAGGTATATCAGGTAGAGATGTACTTTTCCAGGCATGCTAGTGGCGGAATAGACCTCGTTTCCAGCCTTCGTACTTAATATTCCACATGTCATCCCTCCTTCCAACCAGCCTAAGAACAAGAAAGGAGAAGTTAGGCCGTGATCTCAAAAAGAAGAAGATATTAACAATATGTGCACATTCAAGTGTGAGTTATTTTCAACCTATCATCCCATGGCAGGAAGATATGTAGTTCAATAGGAGACCTTTTTAGTACCATATGGACTCTAATTAAGAAAAAGCCGTAACAAATTCTTTATGCTACATAAACTATGTTGAAACACCTACCAAAAAGACTGGTATTCCTTCCTAGAAGGAAGGCAAGGAATGATACAATACTGGAAAGCATAGCCTTCATGGAATTTCAGTCTTTTATGCCAGCTCCTCATTTATAGACTCCCTTTCATCTCTATCCCTTGATTTAATTTAAGGAAACCAATGAAATTCAGTGGGAAATTATATTCAATTTTAAGCTTCATAGTTTCTGCAATTATGTGGTCCAATCTTGAGGTTATGGTGGCAACAAGTCTCTGTGTTAGTGCCTAAAAGATAGAGCTTTAGCATGTGCCGTTCTTACCTGGGTGTTTCTTGGGTAAATTAGTCCAATCATCAGGACTCATCTTTGCTTCCGATGCCTTGATCAAATCCAAGAGAGCTTGATTGACCTAAAATGTTGAGATTTTCCGACAAAAATATTTCACGACCACTATCGAGCACTTAGAAAAAATCTCCTAAGCATCAGTTGTAGGATGCACTGGGATGTAAAATGTTTGACAGTAGCAGAGTAATGGTGAATGTCGTCACCTAGTTGTTGCTTTTCCTAAGCATTCAAACAAGTTAAATCAACCATTACCTGGTTTAGTTTCCAACTCTACAATATCTATATGGCTATATTTTTTCAAAAAGCCAATTTGGATCACAAGATCTTCAAATGTGGTAGGAATATAATTTTATTTTTCTCACCCCATCGATCACTTACAGGGCACATTTTTCAGGACACCATAACACAGCAACCTATTTCAGTATAATTATGTATAGACAACAAGATACCTCTTTAGTCCTCTCATGACTCACTAGATGCCCACCGTGTAGATCTACCATCTTAGCAACAGGCTGCAACTTTTCTGCAAGTCTTCTTGCATGGCACATTTGAGCAATTATATCGTACCTGTACAAAAACAGTGAATCACAAATCAATCTTACACAGATATAAACATTTATCTATATACAGATACATCTATTGATTCATCTACCAGAAAATGTCTGCCAAAATTCTCATTTTTGCAATGAAAAGGTTCTTCATGTAATGACCTCCTTCACAATTTAACAAAAGATTAAAGAAGATTTTTAAACTTGTGGCTGGATTTTAAATATCGAACCTACATGATGGACGAACATGTTAACTGTCTCACATTGTACATCATAGTTTTTACTTTGTAGCATGATTGTTTTTTCTTCTGTTTTTTTTTGATAAACAACTTTCTAACTGTTGAAAAACTTCTAAATACAAAAATCTTCTTGATCCTACCAGTTGTGCATTGAAAAGCTGTGAAATTTGTCGGACAGACCAAACGTCATCTTTTATTATGAAAACAAATATTGTTGTATTATGTAATGTAAGCCTGTTAATATGCATATATTCATGTATTTGAGCTATGTTTACGATTAAGCTCAAGCTTTATTTCTCCAATTTCTCTCCACTTTAACAATTTAAATATATTATTTGGCAAATCTTACTCTACATGCGCTGATGGTAAGCATAAATGCCAAGGAATGCGACATTTATTTTTAAAATAGAGAGTAAAGATAAAAAATGGATTTTATGATGACTTAGTAGCATTATTGTATCTTACGGCCGAATCTCATCTTTACCTCCCATGTATGACTGTCACAAGGAATCCAGCAGAACGGATCACTTCAACTTCTGTTCTTGTCACCTTATGTGTCCAGCATGCATTGATTTGACCATCAAAACCACTAGTGGACTGCATCCCACTTGATGATATACCTTTTACATATTCCTGTAACCAAAAATTACCAAGGTCTAGTTAAGACACTCCTAAGTATTATCGTCGATCAATTATATTACAAATTGCCAACAATAGCAAGTCCCAGCAGCTGCAAAATGACATGACCCTAAGCTTAATATGACTTCATGCTGAATCAGAGGATTCCATTGTTACTAACAGAAAATTAATAAATGACCTAGAAAACAAGGCTAATCCAAGTGAATGACATATTGTCATTTCAAAGCCAAGGATGCTGGTTTTGAAAGTGCTAGACTGCTGGTTAAATGTTGTCTGTATTTGTTTATTTTTTTCCATCATTTTTTTGATCCATTGATTGTGTTAATGCATACATTCTCTTAAGAGCAAACATCTTTTAACAAGCACCAAAATCAAATTTCTCGGTATGAGTACCATGCTTCACTCACTTGATAGAGAATTGCTCTTCTTGTGGTTGTTCCAACATATTCCTCAAGATATTCCTGTATGCCCGAGATTGATAGAATTGTAATAAGTTCCTCGATTCCCGTAAAAAATATACTCAAATTGTTATTTGATGCAGACAACAAAAAGGAGTATATGAAGCTGTCTCCGCAAACTATTTAATACATAAATGATACATGTATTTTATGCTTGCACATGAAAGAAGTCCCAAGTCCTAGTACATCTTTGAACCAAGCCAGCTGGAGCAGTTTTGTGAAAACAGAACCAACGAGAAAAAGTCATTAAAGTTGCAAAGGGTAATCCATATTATCCAATTTAGCACATGATTGATGTGTCTACCATCCACTGAAACACAAGTAGAATGTAATCTTTATAGTCTATCAGTGTCAATATAAAATGCCTAATTTAAGGTCTTGTGACAGCAATAGCAAAAAGTAAAAAACCAGAAACATGATCTATTATATAAAATGCACATTTTTGTCTAGCTTATAAACTGCATATGGTTGGCAATAAATGAATAAATATTGTCCATTTTCTCCCTGGGTCCTGGATACCTGCGTGTAGTGAGTGTCGAGGTCAACAGCTGCCCTTTGTTCAGGTGTCTTAGCCTTTAAAAAGCGAATTGCAACAGACAACGTTTGCCAATCAAACTGCAAAATGTATATAACATCACCGTCTTCCGATGATTTAATGTGGTAATTTGGAATAACAACTCTGTAATATTTAACAGTTACAGCACACAGGCAAAAGGTACATAAAGTTATCAACTGAATGAGTAACAACGAGGTATTCCCTAGTATGCAATATTTATTTTAATAATGTCAAAACCAAAGGGCTCCTATCCATCAATTTTCTCTGTTCCTGCTATCATCATACAAAAGCTTAGTATATGTCTCCTTTTTTCTTACTACTGCATGTGCATGCTACAAACGTCCAGCAGCATTGCATTATGACGTTTCCTGACGCCGGTCTACGGTACATTAGGCAGTAACTGGTTGTCACGTGAGAAGAGGTGTCGTGTGTTGTAAGAATTGACAATCTTATACCTCAGCCAACTGTCTTTATTGGCTGTACTAACCAGGAATTGTAGGAATTGGTACTTAACTATCTTCAAGAATTGTATACCCCCATTAGGAGGTGTTTTGTACATGAATATATCAATGTTCCTACAAAGAGGAAAAAAGTTCCATTTTTCAGATAAAAAGGATGTAAAAGACAAGACAACGCCTCCGGTTTAATGCAAAATTGTGATAATAATAGGAAAACGCTTTGATAATCACCCATTAGATCTTTTCACTTTCAGTCTATGAACACAATTGATGCAGTAACAAGTAGTATAACTAAATGTTGCTACTATCTTCTTAACATATCAAAGCTACTTGGAGACTTGTAACCGTAATAGCTTCTTGCCTAGAATTCTTTTCATTTTATGCATGATTCTTAGCTATTCTGTATGGAAATTACCAAAAAAGGAATTCTTAAGGAATATCAAGCAAAATCAAATGCATAAGACTCCACCTAGTTGTGAGAGTTGTTGGGACAAAATATACATAAAATGCGCGTATATCTCTTACTCCATCCGACTAGATTCTAAACAATGGTGGCCAATTTAGGCCATCTAAAGCATATGTAAGGAAAGCCAACAATTTTATTCGTTCACGACTATTTACATAGTCAAGTATAGTCTGTATAGACTCCAGCAACAATTTAGGAGGAGTATACTTGCAAGCAGATAACGGAGAAGCTGCACAAGTGACAAGAAGAACAAAGTACCTTTGGAATGCATTCCAAGCCTCCACCAGTGACATTCAACAACGCCAAAGACAAAACCCTATCTGGCACCGTGGATGCTACCTTGCAAGCTATCATAGCTCCTGTTTAAGGAATAACAAGCTGAGTTAGCTTCAAAATGATATCGACCATGAGTGAATTGCTGTAAAGTGACTTGCTCAAGGTCTGACTTACTTTGAGACTTTAACACAAGTATAACAAATGTTAAAACTATTTAAACAAAGATCAATAACCTCTCTAGATACTTAAAGGCATATGCCTTTAGCAAGTAATTCTTTACATTAAGAAAGGAAACTGAGTTTAATGGACTAACCCATTGAATGGCCAAATACGTGGGCTTTTTGCCACCCCAGATGATCCATTAAAGCGATAGCATCTTTAGCCATTGACTTTGTTCTGCACGCAACGCAAACATGGAAGGCGTTGGTTGGAACAATTGCACAACTTCAAACCATAAGTTGTTATAGTGCTAAAAATACAAGCGAGTTTCCAGATAACATAACATAGTTGGATTAGCTTAAACCATAAGTTGTTATAGTGCTAAAAAAACAAGCGAGTTTCAAGATACGATAACATAGTTGGATTAGCTTAGAGAAGCGATAACATAGTTGGATTAGCTTAGAGGAGCTTTCCCAGTTTCTTGCATTTTAAAGAAGCCAAACATGACTACAGTTTTATCTTCTCAAACCAAACAAAGCAAAAAGATAGGAAAGGTAATTCATTGTTACTAGCGGAAAAATTAATAAATGAAACGTCCAAGACCAACGAGAAAACGTGAAAACACTCGAAGAAAAAATAAATGTCAGACCCAGAATGCCAAACACAGGAAAAGAACACATCAAAACGCAAGAATGGAATGTCGGTCAAAACTAACGTGTATTTTAATTTCTCGGTTGGTACGGAGCTCCGACCCACACCACGATTATCAAAAGCACAGACTTCGATCCCGTTGCCGCCTGAATTCCGATCGGTGCTCCTCAATTCATCATCATTAGGTACATCGGTGCCCGTCAGTCCTATTATCTGTGGACCCCATGAATCATGCGTCGCCGCTAATCCTGACGGTCCAAAAACAACCATTGAAACCCAAACAATGCACCCAATAAAGAAATTCAAATACTAGGAAATTACCAATTATCATGAGAATCTTGATGGGTCCGCCACCGTAGGTTCTGTAGAAAATTCTGATTCCATTGTTGCAAGCTGTGTCCACGCTGTCCTGGTATTTCGCGACCTCACAAAAAGGCATGGTTTATTTCCAAGACACGAAGCTAATCCCCAGAAACAGAGATGCGATTAGTCCGTATATGAGTTTTCTGGGTCCTATAGTCCGCTCACAAATAAATTAGAGAGGAAAAGAGACTCGAACAGAGGAGGGATGGACCACTCTTATCCCACGTAGGATTATAAGGAAGAAGGCTGGTCGGCTGGCAAGCCGCAAGTATGTGATTTTGGGTCAACAGTCAAATCTACGTGGGAAAAGGAAATACACCACGAAGCAGAACAGTCGAGTCGTGTGTGCCAACCAATTGTACACATGTATCCCTTTGACTTTCTCATTCACATAGTCTTGGAGTTAGGGAGGTGCGATTGGTGAGTTATGTGCGATGGTGGTAATAAAGTTGTTCTAGGACTTGGACACACAGGGTTACGGTCTAGCGACGCAGAAGATATGGTCCGACCACGTGTATTTTTTGACATGTGATTTGATTTGGATGGGTTAGATTTGTTATCTGTTTATTATTTGTTTTGTTAGCTGTTAATTAGTATAGAAATCGACAAAAAACTTAATGGACCAATTAAACTTAAACTATTCCAACGTTTGGCAACAATATACAAACTATTATGGTTAAACAATACAAGAAATTTTTTATACTGGAATATAAAATAAATTAGTCTTTAATAAAAATATTTAAAAAATAGTGATAAATTTATGAAAGTTTAAAATTTTTATCACATAAGATGAGTTGTGTAACAATTATATAAGACTGGGATATAATAAGTTATTTTTTTAAATACCAAAATAGGATTAATTCATATAAAGGATGTTAACTTTCTTTTATTAAAAGTTGAAAAAGAACAATATTAAGCACCATCAAGGAGATCAAAATCTCGATTAAGTCAATATTACAGTTTAGAATAAAACTGTGTTAAAATAGGCTAAAAGAAGAAAAAGCCAAAATACAAGAGTTAGGAGACTTTGGAACTATATTAATCCCACTTAACATTTGTGTTAGAGTTAGGAAGATTGAAAATATCTTCTACAATAATGATTTGCTTAATCTAATTGAGGGTTTCATGACAAAATTCTTGCAATCCCTTAGTTTCATTTTTGAAAATTCTCATATTTCTTTCTTTTCAAATATCATATATGGTATCTTTGTTTGGATAGTTCACCTTCCTTTCTGACTCGACAATGTTAAGCAAATCTTGTTCTACACATAATTTATTGCTTAAGTATTGAATTTGTGCCCAAATTATCTAGTATAAAAGTAGTCAAATAGCAAGTGATTTAAGGCCTTATTAGTATGATTATAAAATTTGTTGGCTTTTGTGTAGAATCATTACCTTTTAATATGTCGATTGTGTTCCATCTATGATGGGTAATCATTCATAGAAAAAGTGAGTCCTTAGGTAGTTATACTTGAATTAGATAAGCTTAGCCTAAGGCACTTTATAAATAAGGTTTATGAATAGATTAAGGTAGGATTAATTTGTGAAACATCCTAAGTTAATTTGTGAAACAGCTTATCTTTTGTCTCAGCCATCTAATGCAATATTCTTTGACAAAGTTGAGGTTGTACTTAGACAAGTTATTTTTAAAGGCTAAGGAGCCCTCTTATTGCCGTATATTATCTCCTTAACTGTTGCTTTTTAATGGTCTTATATACTTAATGGCTTGGGAATTTGGAAGCCTAAACAAAAGGCCTTTTGGTTACTAATTGTCAAACCAAATTTAGGTAACATTTCTAGTATCTATTATATACTTCATGACTCATAATGCTTTTTAGCTTGAGAATGTGAAGTAGAGTCCATGATGAATCAACTTTAAGTTTGATTTTTTAGAAGTTTTCTCCTTTTAAATGTTACTTGTGGATAATTGAATCTAAAGAGATTTATAGTCATAGAATATCTTCTAGACTCCCTTATCTAGGAGTGTTTTATTTATTTCTTCGATGGAAATAATGCCTAGACCAACATTATCCTTAAGTTGACGATCTTTAAACCACTTCATTTTAGCCTATGATGAGTTTGTGGCTTATGTTGAACAAAAAAAGTTCTTTAGAAGTTTGATAATATATTTAACTACGTTAAGAGGAAGAGAAACGTGGGAGCTCCAATGGATGTGTAAGTTGTTAAGGATGGAGATTATCAGTTGCATCATGTAAGCATATGACGAGAGTTTGTTTATCTAAAAGTTGATTCTTCTATGGATTGTGTTAAAGAGTGGCTGACAAGCTTGGTTGTTATAAGAATACCTAAGCATTTTAAGGGGAATGTTGCACTTTGAAACCTATAAAGGAAGAGATTTGTTTTACTATATATATATATATATAAGAGCAGCTTCTATGCTTATTGATTGCTAGGCCTACCATATTTGTGAATTGCTTCAAGAATTTCATTAAAATGCTACAGATTTAGTATTAGCTAAACATAATAGAAGCACGTCATCTACAAAAGATAAATGCAATGTCTTAATTTTCTTACACTTACTATGGAAAGTGAAATCTTTCTCCTACTTAATAGTTTTACTTGTTAGCCTGGTAAGTACTTCCACACATAGTATAAAGAGATATAAATATAAAGAGTCTTCTTATCTCATGCCTCTAGTTCTTTATACATATGAATAAGGCCATGTTGTGTCTAATTTATTGCTTTTAATTGTCTTCATCTCTTGATTTTGGTTACAAATCCTTGTGTTTTGATCTAAATGCAAGATTAATTGAGTGAAAATGGTGTGAATATTGCATGAATGATAATTGGGTTATTTTGTGAATTTTGCATTAAAACACCAAAGTCACGAAATTTTTGCATTAAATGTTATGCACGATGGTGATTTTATGTCACCACTGTGCATGGTTAATGCATGGGGGTGACAAGGGAGTCACACCCGTGACTCCCCACGCATGGGTGTGACAAAGGGAGTCACAGGCACGAATGTGAGAAGTTTTAACATTAATTCTAACCTCACTATGTTAGGGCATGCAACCCTAAACCTAAAGAGAGTCGAATAAAGGGAAGAGAGGGTGGCGGCTGAGAGTCATCCTTCATTCACTGTTTTTTCATCCATTCACATGTATAGAGACAGAGAGAGGGGAGGCGCAGAGAGATAGAGAATAATAAGATAAACAGAAGAGAGAAACAGAGAAAGAAATCATAGTGAGTCGGGGCGGAGAGCAAAATATCTAATAGGTGGAAGCTTGGGAGAGGCCGAAAGCGAGAGCTGGAGCTGAATCCCATTCAACTTGAGCAAACATTTTTCTGGGGAAGAAGCTGAAGTAGAAGGAGAGAGCCAAAGCTAGATGCTTGAGAGGGACTGGAGATCTCCACAACTCTTCATCTGACGATTTGTTGGCCTATTCTATTTCTCATTTGTTGCTTTGTTTCTTTCATTTTACTGTATGTTCTTAAGTGATTTATACTCTTTTTAGTTTAGCTGAATGTTATTTATTTCTTTTGATAATCCATTTGGTACTCACTGTTTTATTATTGTTTTAATATTTTTGTTGACAATAACATTCAATTAAAGTGTTTAATGATGATTAATGTGTTGATATCCGTGATGGGTTGATCTTTCTTCTTGAGAATTAATGTAGCTATTTATTTGAATATGCAGGATTGGGTTACAGATATGTTGTCTTATTTATTGATGTGGTTTCTAAACTGAATGGATGTAACAGAATGGCCAAACATTTTAGTTTTAAATAAAGATTTGAGAGATGAAGTTTAATACGGATCGTGAAATTATGGACACTTAGGTAAGAATTAGACATATATTAACTTAAGTGGTAATTGGTAGTCGGGTTTTTATAATTAATTTAGATAATAACTTGTTGAATACAAAAGTTAGACTAGTTCATTACTCAAATCGATTTAGAACCTAACAATTAATTTCAGTAAGACAATAATCCAATCATTTTCCCTTACTCATGCATAGGAGATTAAATTAATGAAATTAATTCTCAAGAGTTTTTCCACTTCAATTAATTTATTTATCTTTGGTCCCAATTGATTCCGTCTACTTTTCAATTTAATTTCCTAATTTTCCTTAAAAGCTTTCACTCAACAATCGGGATAGAATGTCTAGGAATGTATTGTTTTTATTTTTATTTTTAATTCAAACTTAATTAAAGTTGACCAATTTCACCTCCATGGGAGACGACCCTGGGTTATCGACTACAACTATCTCGTATACTTACGAGTAGTATAGCTTAGGCCTTTTTAGAACTTTTTGAGCATAACAGGTTTTTGGTGTCGTTGCCAGAGATGTGTTTAGTGTTGAACTTGAATTAATTTTAATTATTTTTATTTGCTAAAGTGATTTTGAATGTTTCGTCGATTGTTTTGTTTGTTTATGCATATATTTTTGTCGTGTTATTTTATTGAGTTGTTTTAGTAGTTTTCTTATTAATTCATTGTTGTTTTTATTTGGTCTATGCGAGGAAGGAGGTCTCAGGAAGTTGTACTTGTTCCCTTTATTGACAACGTACATCGGATAAGAGAACTTCCAAGGGACTTTGAAGACAATCTCGAGGGATTCAAACCAAAAGATCAAAAGATGGGTGAAAGGCATCCATTAATGAAGGAGTATGCCAGACCAGTAATTGGTACTACTACTTCATGCATTCATCTGGGAGAGGCAGCAAGAAACTGTGAGTTGAAAAGTATCCACTACAACATGCTAGCATCTTTCTATGGGATTCCCAATGAAGACCCTTTAAACTTCATTTAGGAATTCTATACCACTCTCTAGACGTTCTGTTGGATGGCCTAAATGAGGATCAATTCAGGATGAGGTGCTTCCCATACACATTAAAGGATCAGGCCAAGACCTGGATAATGACCCTTTTACTCGGTTCATTGACTACATGGGAAGAGGTGTACAACAAGTTCATGGGAAAGTTTTATTCCCACCAGAAGACTTTTGAGTTGTGGACAAAGATAGCTACCTTTACTCAGATGGAGGGAGAGCCATTCCATGAGGCGTGGAATGCTTTAAACTCCTGCTCATTCAGTGTCTACACCATCATTTTCCACTCCACATGTAGAACCAGTTCTTTTATGATGGATTGACATAACAATGTCAGCATACGGTGGACAATGTAGCTGGAGGAGCTGTGGGAGAGAACACGGCCGAAGAAACATATGAGATCTTCAAAATATTGTGGGCTAATTCTTAACAAAAGAGCGTGAGGGGAAGAAGAGCTCGAGTTCATGAAGTGAGCCTAAATCAAGAATTGGCTATGCAGTCAGCTAAGTTGACGAGGCATGTGAAGATGCTAACTATAAGACTACCCCAAAACATTCCAAATCAAGAGGTATGTGGTATATGTGGAACTTGTGGTCATGAAGCTAACGTTTGTTCGTATTCTTATGAGCCTTTTGCAGATGGGGAGGAACAGGTGAACTTACACAACGGTTTTCAACCAAGGGAGTGAAATGATCGATAATCAAACACCTATAACCCTAGTTGGAGAAACCACCCCAATTTTTCATAGAAGACCAATAATCCACCAGTACATCAATGCCAAAATTTTCAGAGGCCGAATTATTACCAAGGGCAATCCTCACTTCAAAACCCACTAAGCAAGTCTTCTTTGGAGGAAAGCCTGAATGTGTTTATTCAGGTCATAACTCAAAATCAAAAAATGAACAATAAGCGATTCGATTCTTTGGAGGCATCTGTGAAGAGAATTGAGATCTAAGTAAGGAAACTCGCAGCTCAATTACATAACAATCAAAAAGGAAAGTTTCCCAGTTAACCTGAGCAAGCACAAGTAGTCACTATTATGAGAAGTGGTAAGGTAATCGATAAGCATGTTGAGATCCCTTCTAATCTTTCTAGTGTAGGTAATCAAGAGGAGGAGAGCCTCCCCGATGAAGAAGTAAGCAGAATGGAGGAGGCAATGGGCATGACAACCCTTCAAGTCAGGTTAAAATGGAGGAAAAACTAGGGCATGCAACTGACTGTAATGAAGGATCAAGATTGCATAAAGGACTAAACCTTATAGACCACTGATCCTATATTCGAGTCATCTTAAGGAATCGAAACAAGTTAAGCAATTTTCTGATCTTTATTATATGTTTTCCAAAGTTAATATTAACTTGCCTTTGTTAGATGTGATTAGAAATATTCCAGCTTATGTGAAGTTCTTCAAGGAACTAAGCACCAAGAAACGAAAGTCCGAGCTAAACGAGAAGGTGATAGTTTTAGAGGTTACAAGTGCGGTGCTACAGTAGCAATTACTCCCCAAATTGAAGGATCCGGGGAGTTTTCTTGTGTAAGTATCAATAGGTAATGGTGATGAGGTTAAGGGTATGCTTGACCTTGGGGTGAGTATAAACCTTATACATCAATCTATTTGTGAGAAACTGGATCTAGGACAATTAAGACCAACCAATATGTGCCTACAATTAGCTAATAGGACAATTCGTTATCCGAAAGGAATAATGGAAGATATGTTCGTAAAGGTTAGCATATTGATTATTCTTGTAGACTTTGTGGTCTTAGACATGGGGGAGGTTAAACAGCAAAGGAAGGAGCACGCCATACTCCTAGGGAGGCCTTTTATGGACACTACTAATACCTTGATTGACGTGAAGAACGGAAAGCTGAACATGACTATTTTAGGAGAAACAGTAGAATTCTCAATCTTTAATGTTAAATCTGTTCCTACAACTACTGTTTATAAAAAATGCTCTTGTGTTGATCAGTTTAATCCTACAGACTTTGATTTTGTGTTGTAAGAAGAAGAAGAAAAGAAGTTGAGCTTGGTGAGGGAGATTAATAAGTTTTGTCAATTGTTGGATGACATAACTATGAGAGAGGTTGGAAAATTTTTGGAGAAGAAGACCCATCAAGAGAAGGCAACAGGGGAATCAATCAGTTTGGACAATCCACCTTGAGCGTAATGGTTGAGGTTTCCAGCTAAAAGACATTAAAGAAGCACTTAATAAGAGGCAATCCATATCATTTCTGTTTTGTTTTTCAATTTAGTTGTTTGTTATTTGTTTTAGTGAAACTTGACTTAATCTATTTGCTTTGTGTGCACACGCATTCCTTTCAATCTCTTCTGTTTGTCTTCCTTGCAGCTGTCTCCACTTCTTAATTTCAGAAGCCATGCTTATTGCCATGCTTCATACCACATCGACGCAGCTACCACCACACTTTTGTATTGTATTCCTTTCCCTATTCTTTTTATTGTCTATACTGCATACAGTTTAATTTCTTTTGGTCTTTAATGTTTGTCCTCGTTCATGTTAATTTTTTTCTTTTGACTTAGAACCCTCTTTTACCTTTTTTTTGTGTCACATTAGGAATATTGTGATGT
>JANIIA010000008.1:15652204-15665630 GCA_027478495.1 Erythroxylum alaternifolium | reverse complement strand
GCTTCCTTATCGTAGGATATGTATCGGAATGACCTACGGGCGTCCCGGTGCGTACCCTAGGGTAATGGGGTGTTACATTACGGATATGTTGCCTTATTTATTGTTGTGGTTTCTGAATTGAATGGATGTAATAGAATGACCAAACTTAGCATCATTTTGCTATTAAATGAAGATTCAAGAGATGAAGTTTAATACGGATTGAGAAACTATGGACACTTAGGTCAAGAACTAGAAATAAATTAACTTAAGTAATAGTTAGTAGTCAGGTTTTCATAATTAATTCAAATAATAACTTGTTGAACACGAAAGTTAGACTAGTTCATTATTTGAATCAATTTAAAACCTAACTATTAATTTTGGTAAGACAAAAATCCAATCATTTTCCTTTAATTGTGCATAGGAGATTAAATTAGTGAAATTAATTCTCAAGAGTTTTTCCACTTCAATTAATTTATTTGTCTTTGCTCCCAATTGATTCTATCTATTTTTCAATTTAATTTTGTAATTTTCGTTAAAAGATTTTACTCAACAATCGAGATATAATGTCTAGGACTACATTATTTTTATTTTTATTTTTAATTCAAACTTAATTTAAGTTGACCAATTTCACCTCTATAGGAGACGACCCTGGGTTATCAATTACAACTATCTCGTATACTTGCGAGTAGGATAGCCTAGGTCTTTTTATAACTTTTTGGGCATATCAAGTTTTTAGCGTCATTGCTGGAGAGGTGTTTAGTGTTTTGAACTTGAATTAATTTTGGTTTTTTTTATTTGCTAAAGTGATTTTGATTGTTTCGTCAGTTGTTTTGTCATTCATGCATACATTTTTGTTGTGTTATTTCATTAAGTTATTTTAGTAATTTTCTTATTAATTCACTATTGTTTTTATTTGATTTAAGTGAGGAAGGAGGTCTTAGGAAGGTGAACTTGCTCCCTTTATTAACAAAGTACATCGAGAAAGAGAACTTCCAAGGGACTTTGAAGACGATCTCAAAGGACCCAAACCAGAAGATCAATAGATGGGTGAAAGGTAGCCAGTAATGAAGGAGTATGCCAGAACGGTAATCGATAATACCACTTCGTGCATACGATTGGGGGAGGCAACTAGGAACTATGAATTGAAGAGTATCCACTACAATATGCTATCATCATTCTATGAGGTTCCCAATGAAGACCTTTTAAACTTCATTCAAGAATTATATACCACTTTCCAAGCATTCCTGTTGGATGGCTTAAATGAAGATCAACTCAGGAAAAGGTGCTTCCCATACACATTGAAGGATCAGGCTAAGGTATGGCTGATGACCCTTACACCCGATTCATTGACTACATAGGAAGAGGTGTACAACAAGTTCAGGGGAAAGTTTTATTCCCAACAAAAGACTTCTGAGTTGCAGACAAAAATAGCTACCTTCACTCAGATGGAGGGAGAGCCATTCCATGAGATGTGGGAACACTTCAAACTTCTGCTCATTTAGTGTCCACATCATCATTTTTCACTCCACATGCAGAACCAGTTCTTTTATGATGGATTGACACAACAATGTCAGTATATAGTGGACAATGCAGCAGAAGGAGCTATGGTAGAGAAGATGGCCGAAGAAACATATGAGATTTTTGAAATGTTAGGGGCCAATTCGTGTGAGGGGAAGAAGAGTTGGAGTTCATAAAGTGGGCTCAAATCAAGAATTGGCTATGCAGTTAGCTGAGTTGACAAGGCATGTGAAGATGCTAACTACAAGGCTACCCCAAAACCTTCCGAATCAAGAGGTATGTGATATATGTGGAACTTATGGTCATGAAGCTAACTTTTATTCGTATTCTTGTGGGCCTTTTGTAGATGGGGAGGATAAGTGAACTCACTCAACAGTTTTCAACCAAAGGAGCGAAATGATCCATACTCAAACACCTACAATCCTGGTTGGAGAAACTACCCTAATTTTTTATAGAAGACCAATAATCCACTAGTACAGCCCTAATAACAATATCAAAACCCACCAAGCAAGCCTTCTTTGAAGGAAAGCCTGAATGCATTTATTAAGGTTGCAACTCAAAATCAAGAAACGAATAACAAGAGGTTTGATTCTTTAAAGACATCTGTGAAGAGGGTTGAGATCCAGGTAAGGCAACTCGCAGCTTAATTGCACAACAATCAAAAAAAGGAAGTTACCTAGTCAACCCGAGCAAGCACAAGCTATAACACCCCACTACCATAAAGTATATACCTGAACATCCAGAGGACACTCCAGAACATATCCTATGATAATGGCATGTTAGAGCAATAACTTTCACTTATATGGCAGTATACAAAATAACAAAATATTTTAAAACTCAACTTCTCATTTCATTTACTAACATAATTTACACTATAATCATTAGAACAAATATTTACATTGTCAAAACATTTGAGAGTTTTCAACTTTTTATACAAAAGTTCTACATGACAACAGAAAACTATATAAAAATAGTCTACTACTCCTCAAATGTCAATTGACAGACCTTTGAGCCATTTCTTAATCCAAAACATTCTTCTAGAGTATCTTGCGAACTCAGTGAGTGAACTATCATTGATGAGCTCACTCATGTCAAACACATAAATATCTAACGCATAACCAATTTCACAACATTCCTTATCTCAATAAGACAAAATGAATGTCACATACTTTATATACTCTTTTCAAGCATAATTTGAACATTTATCCCAAACAATCACATTATCCACGAATACAAATATATGGCAATCACTTTATCATCACAATTTCATAAATGTATTCACAATCATGTATATATATATAAATGCAAATGCATATGAAACTCTACTTTCACTATCCCATATCCTTTATGGATATTAGGCTCTTTTCAGATACTATCCAGTACCCATTGTAGATAGTGGGTTTATTAATCACGAAGCCAAGCTCTACGTGTAGATTTTGGAGCTTTAAGCTCTTTCAAACTAATTACTCTGGTCACAACGCCTTTATCTGATCATGCATATCAATGTGATGCATCAAATCACAAAATATTTCATCAATAACATTTATTCATGATGCACAGTTAGATTCACATATTCATCGGACCTAAGTCCGGCATTCAACACTTATGTTGAGTATTTAGATATCTTTCAGATTCACATGCAAGTAGAACACTTCCAATACATTCTTATATATCAAACTCCTCATACCTTAAAAGTCCAGAATTATCATAATCAGCTTATTAACAGTTCAATAAATGGGAGTTAAGCAGAAATAAAATTAATCCTAGTGAGAACATCTAGATTACTCACAATACACTCTAGATTATACTATTGCTTGGATGATCTGGCAATAACTTAATGATGGCGTTTGACTTGAGTGTCTATAATCATAAAATTTACACATAATTCACATTACCAATTTGATCAATCAAATACATATTCAATCATGCACATATATATATGCCATATTTAATGCATGCTCAATGACTTTCCCAGGTATGTTTCCTTAATCACAATTCATGATCATTCAAACATCATAGCTTGTACATAACTAGTTTGCAATTAGGTTAATCCCTTAAGTACACTTGATCGTGCTCAATTCATTAACCATACATTTACTAACTCATTTCTAGCATTACAAGTATTCACATAATACTGAATTCTCATTCATTCATTACTAATGCAATATTTATATCCTTTGGAATACATTTGCATTAATATGAACATCTTCATTTCTTAAACACTCCTACAATCCAAACTTAGATACATTAATATCAAACAATCTTTTCTTTAAGGTATAACATCAATTAACATCTTCAACTTATCAAATTCTTTAATCAACTTATCAAGCATCAATTTAGGTTTATTTCAAGCCTTAATCAAATCCAAATACACCAAATTAGAGTGACTTGTCCTCATATCATTCAACAATTGTACAAATCAGAAATTAACACCCATAATTGTGACAGAAGCTACTAAATTTGCCCACTATTGTGGAATGGGTGCCATGATCGTGGCTTACCCATTTTCCTGCACTTTTCTAGATTTTCACACCTTGATACCAAATTCAAAAAACCTTTATAATAGTCCATTAGTTATACCTCAATTATACACTAAATATACTTCAATTCCTCATCAATATCATCTTCAATTCTAGCTCAAACTTATTCAATTGATAGTTCACAAATCATAGTCTTTCATGCATAAAAAATCAAACCAAAAACTATCATACATGTTCTAATTCTTTCTCAATTCAAGAACACGTTATTAACATCTTTCTTTAGCATAAATTCACCTTCTTTATACATCAAATTCTATTCCAATTCGTCCATGAATTAACCTATAATTCTATGGTTTTCATATACCAAAATCAAGCATAAAAACTTCCAAATTCATTTAACACATTTTCAGAAGATTTCATCATCAACTTCATACGCATTTCATTCCAATTCAAGCATCATTCTTATACTATTAAACATGCCATAAAGATAAAATTGCTACTTACTTATTATACTAGCCTTCCAATCATGCAAGATTCATCACAAACTTAAGGTGAAAATGAGCTAGTTTCAGCAACAAGGTGAAGGTAACATTTAGCTGGTTTTTCTTGACTATTTTGTGAAAGATTAGCATGTTAATTTCATATAACACTTTTATTTAGGGGTTAAGAAAATTATAGAGAAAAGTTAGGAGAAATTTTGATTAAGAGAGGTAAGGGAAACAGCAGAAACATTTCCTGCATTGGCTTAGCTTAGTCACGATGCTAGGTGTCATCCTCCTCCATTAACATTTGTCTTAAGGCATGAAAGCCATGTATCAACTGATTATGCTGTCCTTAATTCACATATTAGGTTGCCATATGTCACCAATTAATTAGTCTACATGTCACTCCAAGATTAGTCCACATGTCACTCCATAATTGGTCTAATTGTCATTTAATTACTAGTCCATTTGTCACCTATTTAACTATGCCAAATGTCACTCAATTATAGGCTTAATAACCCTAATTTTTCATGTATCAATTTATCCTATCACTAGGCATTTGTCCTAGTCCAAATGTACATATTATTTCATTAATCTCCAAATTAATAGCATTTAATTCCAAATCACTAATTGGATTCTAATCAAATCAAAATTCAAGACATAATAATTCATAATTCACATCATGGTCATTTTAAATCTTTCATACCCTGGGACATGTCAATTGAGTGCGTATGCTATCTTTGTAATGTGTACAAATTAATTCGTGTATGTATGCTAATTTTATGCATGTATATGCAAAGCTCTCACTGTTAATATTCATTCACAATGATTTAGGGTTCTAATCCCTAAGCATGTTCCGAAAATTGGATATTACTTAAGCAATCACTATTCTGAGAAGTGGTAAGGTAATCGATAAAGCATGTTGAAATCCCTTCTAATATTTCTGGTGTAGGTAATCAAGAGGAGTAGAGCCTCCCCAACGAAGAAAGCGAGCAAAATGGAGGAAGCAATGGGCACAATAGCCCTTCAAGTCAGGTTTAAAGAGTGAAAAACTAAGGTATGCAACCAACTATAATGAAGGACCAAGATTGCATAAGGTGACTAATCCTTATAGATCACCAATCCCATATCTGAACCCCTTTAAGGAATCAAAATAAGATAAGCAATTTTTGATCTTTATAATATGTTTTTCAAAGTTAATGTTAACATGCCTTTGTTAGATGAAATAAGAAACATTCTAGCTTATGTGAAGTTCTTCTAGGAACTAAGCACCAAGAAATGGAAGTTCAAGCCAAACGAGAAGGTGATAGTTTTAGAGGTTGCAAGTGTGATGCTACAACAGCAATTAACCCCTAAATTGAAGGATGCAGGGAGTTTTCTTGTGCAAGTATCAATGGGTAATGGTGATGAGGTTAGGGTATGCTTGACATTGGGGCAAGTGTAAGCCTTATGCCTCAATCTATTTATAAGAAACTGGATCTAGGACAATTAAGACCAACCAATATGTGCCTATAATTAGCTGATAGGTCAATCCATTATCTGAAAGGAATAATGGAAGATGTGTTGGTGAAGGTTGGTAGATTGATTGTTCCTGTAGACTTTATGGTCTTAGACATGGGAAAGGTTAACAGCAAGGGAAGGAGCACCATACTCCTAGGGAGGCCTTTATAGTAACTACTAATACCTTGATTAATGTGAAGAACAAAAAGCTGAACATGATTGTTTTAGGAGAAATAGTAGAATTCTCAATCTTTAATGTTGAACTTGTTCCTATAACTACTATTTATAAAGAATGCTCTCGTGATGATCAGTTTAATCCTGCAGACTTTGATTTTGTGTTGTAGGAAGAAAAGCAAAAGAAGTTGAGCTTGGTGAGGGAGATTGATAACTTTTGTCAATTGTTGGACAACGCAACTATATGAGAGGTTGGAAATTTTTGGAGAAGAAGACTCATGAAGAGAAGGCAACAATGGAATCAATCACTTTGGACAATACACCTTGAGTGTAATGGTTGAGGTGTCCAACTAAAAGACATTAAAGAAGCGCTAAATGGGAGGCAACTCATATCATTTCTACTTTGTCTTTCAATTTAGTCGTTTGTTATTTCTTTTTATGAAACTCGACTTAATCTATTTGCTTTGTATGCATAGGCCTTCTTTCCAATCTCTTCTATTTGTCTTCCTCACAGCTGTCTCCACTCCTCAATTTTAGATGCGATGCTTATTTCCATGCTCCACACCGCATCAATGTAGCTACCACCACACTTTCGTATCGTATTTCTTTCCCTGTTCTTTTTATTATTCGTAATGCATACAGTTTAATTTCTTTTAGTCTTTAATGTTTTTCCTTGTTCATTTTAGTTTTTGTATTTTATCTTAGACCCCTTTTTTACTTTTTTGTGTCACGTTAGGAATAATGTGATGTTTAAGTTGGGGGGAGGGTATTAATTGTGCATTGTCTATTTGTTTTCCAATTTATTATTTAGAGATGCATGATCATTAAATGAATTCAATCGTTATTAGAAATGCATAATATGAGTGAATGAGTATACTTACATACTTAGACTGATTAGCTTGGATTTCGGTTAAAAGGGCATTAGTTTGTTGTGATAGATGAACAACAATTTTCATTTAGTAAGAACTTGAGCCTTTTTTAAATATTAAACACCAATTTCGAGTATTCTTTGTTGAGGGTGTTCTTTCATGATTAAGGAACTTTAGAACTAGCTTGAAAATACTAGTTGAGATCACACAACCTTATGCAAATGTTGAAATGATGAAGGCAATTAGGATTTACCCCCATTAGTTTAAAAAGTCACCATAATGTCACCCTTAATGAGCTCCCTTGAGCTTAAATAAAACCTTTTTCTTTCTTTAAACCCAAAATATGAGCCTTGACCTTGACTGTTTATCCGCTTCTTAATTGAGCATTTGAAAAGGTATAATTAGGTTTAGGGAATAAATGTAGGAGAATCATAGCTTATAGTTGGCTTTTGAGTTAGGGATGGGTACGGTTGTAGTAATTTTCTCTCCTCTATATTTTTCTTCTCTTAATTTCCTTGTTTTAAATGAATAAATTAATTAATTAAAAAAGAGAAGATAAAAGAAAAGAAAAAAAGAATGGAAAAGAAAAAAATGAATTGAAAAGAAACAAAGGAAAGAGAAGACGACCAGAAAATGAAAGGAGAGGAGAGACGTAAAAATAGGGAATGCTAACTTTATTACGTGAGGGGAAAGAATTGAGTGTTTTATTTGTCATTTTTCTCAATAACTTTGGATGCTTAATTAGCTCTGTGGTTTTAAACTACAATTTACCTTTTTCCTCCCCTTAGCTCGACCCCTTTATAAACGAAATAAAGACCTTCGGATTGATGTTTGTGTTTGATATGAGTGGTGGAGATTGGATTAATAAGCAAGCCTATTGTAGATACCTTACATGAAATGAACGATAAGTGAGTATTTTCTATCTTTGAATGCTTGAGAGGATGGAGAGTGGAGTGAGTATCTATCATACTTATGATGGTTCTTTGAAATGAAATGCTTGTTGATTTTGGCTAAATACGCGAAGAATTGCATATTCATAGAGTATTATTAGTTTCAAGTTCTTAGATTCTATTTATTTGAATGATCGTTGATATCTTCGGCTATTATTTGGGAAAATTGTTGTTTCCATTGTCTGTTCTTTTATAGTATAGTGCTCTTTATTATGCTTAAGGATAAGCATAGTTTAAGTGTGGGGGAATTGTTGTGTCTAGTTTCTATTGCTCTTAATTACTTTCATATCTTGATTTTGGTTATAAAATCCTTATGTTTTGATCTTACTGTGAGATGAATTGAGAGAAAATGGTGTGAATATTGTATGAATGTTAATTTGATTATCTTGTGAATGATGCATGGAAATTAGAAGAATTTTGCATGAAAATGGGTGTGACACGTTAATTGCATGTCACATACATTAATTCCAATTAATTCCATGAAGACGAACACGTTAATTCCATACACACACACATGGTTTAATGTACACACAAATGTTCATTCCATGCATACACAAATGTTCACTCCATGCACACACACATGTTCATTTTTCCAGATGCAACATTCTTATCTCACCATGCATGCTTCATGTTAATTCCATTCTCATAGCCATACACACGCGATCATACTCCAAGCAACATGCATAAATATATATGTTTAATCATTCACGTTAATTGCATGAAACACCAGCTATCATTCTCCCATTTTTCCAGCTGCTAAGTCCACGGTTCTCTTCATCACCATGCATGCTTAACGTTCTTCTTATCCAGCCATGTTTCACTAGCTTTTTTCATCAATCCAACACCGTGCATGGTATTTAACATGCATAGGTGTGACATATAAGTCACACCCATGATTTACTTCACTCCCGTGAAATGTTTTAATTTTTATTCATAGGTTTAACACGTGTCAGTTTAGACATTCAAGCACGAAACCCTAGACCTAAAGATAGTCTACAAAAGGAATGTTAAGGAGGGATAGCGGTGATCTTTGAGTAAAAGGACATTGTTCCATTTATTCACACACCACCAAAGGATGGAAACTCATCCGGGTATAATAGAGAGATAGAGAGAGAGAACAGAGAAATAGAGAAAGGAAATAGAGTGAGTTGGGAAGAAGAGCAAAACAATAAAGAGGTGGAATCTTGAGGGAGGCCGAAAGTGAGAGTTGAAGTTGAATCCCATTCAACCTGAGTGAACATTCTTCTGGGTGAGAAGTTAAAGCAGAGGGCAAAAACCAATGCTGGAAGCTTGAAAGGAACTGGAGATCTCCATAACTCTTCATCCGATGATTTGTTTGCCTATTATATTCCTCATTTATTGCTTTACTTCTTTCATTTTACTATCTGGTATTAACTAATTTATACTCTTATTAGTTTAGCTAACTACTGTTATTTGTTTTCTTTTGATAGCCATTCAGTATTCACTGTTTTATTATTGCTTTAATACTTTTGTTGATAGTAACATGCGATTAAAATGTTTAATGATGATGAATGTTGTGATATCTGTGATGGGCTGATCTCTTTTCTTGAGAATTAATGTAGCTATTTAGTTGAATATACATGACTGGGTTACGAATATGTTATCATATTTATTGTTGTGATTTCTGAACTAAATGGATGTAATAGAATAACCAAACTTTGCATTATTTTAGTATTAAATGATGATTTGAGAGATGAAGTTTAATATTGATCAAGAAACTATGGACACTTAGGTTAAGAACTAGAAATATATTAACTTAAGTGGTAATTAGTAGTCAAGTTTTCATAATTAATTCAAATAATAACTTGTTGAATACGAAAATTAGACTAGTTCATTATTCGAATCGATTTAAAACCCAACTATTAATTTTAGTAAGACAACAATCCAATTATTTTCCCTTAATCATGTATAGGAGATTAAATTAGAGAAATTAATTCTCAAGAGTTTTTCCACTTCGATTAATCCATTTGTCTTTGCTCCCAATTGATTCCATCTATTTTTCAATTTAATTTCTTACTTTTCCTTAAAAGCTTTCACTCAACAATCGGGATATAATTTCTAGGACTATATTGTTTTTATTTTTATTTTTAATTTAAACTTAATTTAAGTTGACCGATTTCACCTCCTTAAGAGACGACCCTAGGTTATCAACTAGAACTTTGCATGCCAATAATCCATATTATGTAATGAACTATTGAGGTTAAAGGGCAACATCAAAGAACCATGGATCATGTAAGGGATTTTAAATGCATAACTTATGCATTAAAATCTGAAGGTTCCAAATATGTAAGTAAGCCTTGTAAAGAATTGAGCTTTGTTAACCTGGAGATGGTGGATCTCAAATCTAATGGTAGTTTCTTTATATAGAGTAATAAAAAGGAGGGGTCTTGGTTCATAAGGAAAAAATTGGATAAGACAGTTGCTAACTTGGAGTGGACTTAGGAATTTCAAGGTTATAAAGATTACTACAACAAACCTTTTTACTTTAATTACTTTTTAATAGAGATACACGATCTTCATGATGGCTTCAAATGTGCTTTCCCTTTTAGGTTTTTAGATTTCCTATGCAATATTGAAGGAAAGTAAGAGGCATTAGAGGAGGGGCTTAAGGTGAAGGTCTACGGTTTTGCCTTTTACAAATTCTATAAGATGTTGATGAGTATTAAGCTAGAGCTAAAGAAATTGCTTAGATCACAATTTGAGACTATAAAAGTTGTTAACGAAGCTCGGAAGAAAATATCTTTTTGCTAGATGGACGTTTACAAGTACTTCTTAAGTCCTGTATTGCTCAAGATTTTTCTCTTTCAATGTATAATAAAGCTTTGGATGCTCATTCTTCATTAATTTCCTAAAAATCAAAAGTTCATTAAATCAAGGAAGGAGACTGCAACACCAACTTCTTTTATCAATCCTTAGTAATAAGGAGATTGAGGAATAGAATAACTAAATTATGGATCGAAGTAGGTGCTTTAATTTGCAATCATAAGAATCTTCTGTCACTTGCTATTATTTACTTCAAGGACATAGGAACTCCTTCAGGTTAATCCCTCAGTTGATTCAATTAGCTCCTTATTCCCTAACTAATTATCTTTATAGAAAATTGAACTTCTATCTAGGCCCTTTACTACTGATGATATTGAGAGTGGTTTTTAAGCTTAATCCTAACAAAGCCCTAGGCCATAATGGCTTTAATGCCTACTTCTTTCAAAGTCTTGAAATTTTAAAAATATTAGCAAAGAGACATATCCTTAGCAATCCAAAGGTAAGATTAATGCTTAACTTAGATTCTTCCCAACGAGGTTGTCAACTCAACTTGTTGGGGGAGGAATGTTAACCTATTAAAATCTTTAGGCATATTTGGAATCGACTAATGACTCTTGCTACTTGTTAGCCAAGACATTAATGTATAATGTTAGCATGCCAAAAAAGGAAAATCAAAAACTCTATTATGTCTAATATAAGGTGGATACTTAAACTGATTAGGTTTTGATAGTTTATCTTTAGTAGTTATGTGGAGGCGTCACTTGGCAATTCAACAAGTATTTGATCTTAGAAAAATCCTACACAACCTTGGCAAGACATTGATAATGTTATAATGACTATGTACAATTTAAAATTCACTTAGTTTTATGGTGAACTAACTCAGTGGCAATTATCTAATAGTTTCTCACTAGTTATATCTAAATTTTCTTTTTTTAAATGTTGTTTGAATAAACAAATAATAGTTTTCTTGATCCAAAACACTTAATTGTATAATATGATAGTAACAACATAAGTACCTAAAATAGGACAATTCAACTACTTGTAACTATCTTTATTACCTTATTACAAATATGAACATGAAGTTGAACAAAAAAGAAATTGTGTAAGCTCTAACTAAATGTTGTAAGTCATTGTTTAACATTAATGTAAGTAAATTGCCATAATTTACTTTGTATTTTCTTTCATATTTTCTTTCGTATTTTCTTTCATACTATGTGAAACAACCCTTAAGATATATTGCATAAGACGAGTTCAATGAAAATTTCTTGAATAACCTTATTGACTAACTTGGTTGTCATTACATCAAATTTAAATGTGAAAATATAACTTTAGTTTAGATCGTATGACACGTCCCAAGGTCTAATTGAATTTATGTTTATAATTTAGTAACACTTATTTATGTTAAAATATTTAAACCTTACTTTTATCGTTGTGGAGTTAGCAACCAAATGAACATTTTACTCTTTGGAAGACATACATAGTAACTAACATGAATGATACAGATGGCAATAAAAATATATAACTACCCTAACAAGACTACAATTAATGATTTCATTCTTTATAATAATGAACTCAATAAAATAAATTCTTATATGATAAATAAAAATAATGGACAATATAGCCTTGTCATTTATTTAGATAACTCTTACTAGATCATTTTGCTTAATTTCTAAGAACCAGACATCTATAAAGTTTAGGTCAATGAACAACTTGGGTTTGGATGACTTATATTAGTATTTGTGGTTTTGTGAAACAACTAAACTTTTGATGTAAAAGTTGACATATTAAGGATGGAGATGACTTTACTTTGTACCAAACTAGTAATTTTTAAAATCAAAGATGTTATTTACATCACAATATATTACTAAAGGTTCAAATAAGTTCTACCAATTATATTTTATACCATTTTAGCTCATGTCTAAAAAGGTCATTTCCAAAACAACCTAGTTACTAAGAACCTAGTTATTAAGAACTAATAAAATGTAACTTTATTAGGATGCAAGATGTTATTAGTATTAAAAATATTAAACTGTAACAAAATATTATAAATAACATTAACATATTTTGATAAACATTAAGATGAAGACCTTTAGTTCAAATTCTAAAGCTTTGTAAAATTTTCCATCTCTAGTTTACTTATTTTGAATTAGTAAAAATAATCTGATAAATAATATTCATTTTGGATGTTTCAAAGTCTTAGATATATAATTTTTTTAAAAAAAGTCTTAGATATATAACAAGAGCTTGATGCACCGTTATGAATATCAGTACGTACTGTACCGGACAAAAACTGGTACGAAATTATAAGTTGTGGTACCGGATTTAAATATCGGTCGGTACCGAAAATTTTAAAAAATTGGGGAACTTTTTTTGCAAAAATTTCAAAATTTTTAAAAATCTCCCTCTCTCCGTCCTACCTCTCTTTCCTCCCTTTTTTTTTCAAAGTTTTTTAGTTAGTTATTTTATTTATTTCAACTTTTATAATTATTCTGAATTTTTTAATTTTTTAATAATAATAAATATTTTTATTACTAATAATAATAATAAATTAAATAAAACTTAAAAATAAATTATTTTAATATTTTATATAATATTTATTAATAAATTATTAATAAAAATATCTTATTTTTTAAAATAAATAATTTAAAAATTATTATTTATAAACTAATATTTATTTTATATTTTTAATT
>JANIIA010000008.1:15640020-15652104 GCA_027478495.1 Erythroxylum alaternifolium | reverse complement strand
TTGAAATGAAGTTGAAAATGAAGTAGAAGAGATGTTTTAGGTTTGAGATGGGTGATATATGAAAGAGGGGAGGTTATAAGGTTGAAAATGTAGCAAAACACGCTCTCGGAACGTGTTTTTGGACATTGTATGAAGGAATCGAGTCTAAATTCAGTCTCTAAGTATTTAAATTTTAGGATGAAAGCTGAATATAGAATTTTGTTTCAACATGATAAAGAGTTTAAATTGTTGAGGTATATATGACTTTCCGATTTCTAAACCGAATTGAATGGAATTTTGGTTATTGTTTAAGGAAATCAAGTGAGGCAAGAGGAGCAAGAACAAAGACATCCCTAAGCAAGTTTATAAGCAAGGAATTCAAGATGGGTACATATTTATAATAGAGTAAATAAGCCACTCATTGTTTTCTTTGAATCAAAGAAGCTAAATGGTTTCAATTGCATTATAGATGTTGCATTTATTTGCTTCTTGGTTAAATTGTGAAATTGTTATATGTTTGCTACATGAATTGTGTGAAAAGATGCAAGTTTTCGGAAATTCTTTTTTGAAATATCTCATGTGCATGAAAAACAAGTTTCTAACAAGATGCCATTTGGGAAAACCGTTTTCAATTCATGAATTACATGTTATGTGGGTTTGGTGTAATCCATTCAAGAATGTCACGTGCACGTTGACCAAGAAAAAGGTTCTCCCACCTGCCCGCTAGTGGCACGGAGCTCCTTCATAGACTCCCTCATGTTTACGTCTACATACGACCACTATGTGGAATTATGGTAGTATGCCAAGTTTTACGACTACACAGGACCATTAAGTGGAAATGTGTAGTTCTTCATATTCATAGATTTACCCAAACTATTTTGATGTGCTTATGTGATTTTGAAATGTTAGCAAACTTTATGCATAAATGATTTATAATTGCTCATGAACTGTTTGATAAAATGAGGATTTTGAGAAATAAGTGTTTGGAGATTTTTCATGCAAAATTATTATGGTTTCCAATAATGTAAAATGGCAATGAGTTTTAAAAATAGTTTTTGCTTGTTTCTTGATTATAAACTTATTATCCACGAACTTTAAGCTCACCCCCTCCCGATTCCGTCCCATCTTCAGGTGAGGAGCAAGAGATAGAGTAGTCAAGAGACAAGGCATAACTTCAGTTTGCATGTTTTGTTTTGTTAGTTTTTGAAGTTAGAATTTGTAAAACAATGCTTTAGTCACATTTTGAGCAATTCTAGTTTTTATAAACTTTGTATTTTGGATTATGTTGTAAGGGGGCTCGAAATGTCCACTAAAATATTTTAAAACTCCTATTTTTGATATTAATGAAGTATATGTTGGTTTTGTGTATGATTCTCCTTATGTTTGTTACAAAGTATTCAATTTTGGAAATGAGATTAAGATTTTGAGAGTTTGTTTGTGGTTAGGTTCTTATCAATTTTTGTTTTTGGGTTGCACAAATAAATGTGGGTGAAAGATTTTAAGTTTTCATGTAGTAATATAGGACATATTAGGTTGAGGGTTCAGTTTACAGGGGTTTTTTCCGTGGCGAAGCCAAGAGTTCGCCACGGTGTAATTCACCCAAAAGGTTAGTAAGGTTTACTCACATACGTTCGCCGTGACGAGACCAAGAGGTCGCCGTGGCAAAAATAAAATTTCGGGCTTGCTGCGGCGTAAAATTCTGAAGATTCCAAGGGATTTTCCAATATGTTCGCCGCGGCGAAGCCCGCCTTTGCTTCCAAAGATTTCTTCTTTCAAATTTCCAAATTCTAAGCCTCCTTCCACGCTTAAGCTTCATGATCTCATATTCGATATTGGGCTCTAAAATGGGGTCCAATATCTTGCATCCGTCGGGTTGCTCGATGGGTCGTGATAACATAAATCTTGCTTGCTTGGTGGGTCTCTTGCTCTCTAGGATAAACAGATTTGAGTCGCATTTGGTTTATGAACTTGATGAGAGGGAAATATTGTGGATTCATATTTCATCTGTATCTTTCAGAAGAGCGATGGACTTTCTCATCTTTGCATAACTTTCCATGATGTAAAAATAATGAATCCCAATTCTTGATAAACATAGCATCTGAAAGTATACACATTACGGTTGGACCGGTTCACCAAAAAATTAACTGGTTCGTTGATGAACCAGCCAGTTCTAATACATAGAGGTTATTAGGTAAAATCGAACCGGACCATTGGCCAGTATAAACTTTTTCTGGTCGGACCGGCCAGTCCGGTTCAGTTTTTAAAACCTTGGTCTTATTTATTGCTATGGTTTCTGAACTGAATGGATGTAATAGAATGACCAGACTTTGCATCATTTTAGTGTTAAATGAAGATTCGTAAGATGAAATTTAATACAGATCAAGAAAACATGGACACTTATGTTAAGAACTAGAAATATATTAACTTAAGTGGTAATTGGTAGTTAGGTTTTCATTATTAATTTGGATAATAACTTGTTGAATTCGAAAGTTATACTAGTTCATTATTCGAATTGATTCAGAACTTAACTATTAATTTTAGTAGGACAATAATCCAATGATTTTCCATTAATCATACATAAGAGATTAAATTAGTGAAATTAATTCTCAAGAGTTTTTCCACTTCGATTAGTGTATTTGTCTTTGCTCCCAATTGATTTCGTTTACTCTTTAATTTAATTTTGTAATTTTCCTTAAAAGCTTTCACTCAATGATCGGGATAGAATGTTTAGGAATGCATTATTTTTATCTTTTATTTTTAATTCAAACTTAATTTAAATTGACCAATTTCATTTCTATGGGAGACAACCCTTGGTTATTAGCTATAACTATCTCATATACTTACGAGTAGGATAGCCTAGATCTTTTTAGAACTTTTTGGGCACAACAAGTTTTTGGCACCATTTTTGCGGAGGTGTTTAGAGTTTTGAAGTTGAATTAATTTTTATTATTTTTATTAGCTAAAATGATTTTTATTGTTTCGTCGATTGTTTTGTCTTTTATGCATTCATTTTTGTCGTGTTATTTCATTGAGTTGTTTTCATAATTTTCTTATTAATTCATTGTTGTTTTTATTCAGTTTATGCAAGGAAGGAGGTCTCAAGAAGGTGAACTTGCTCCCTTTATTGACAACGTACATGGGATAAGAGAACTTCCAATGGACTTTGAAGACAGTTTTGAGGGATTCAAACTAGAAGATCAGGAGATGGGTGAAAGGCAGCCAGTAATGAAGGAGTATGCCAAACCAGTAATTAGTATTGCTACTTCATGCATTTATCTGGGAGAGGCAGCCAAAAACTATGAGTTGAAGAGTATCCACCACAAAACACTGCCACCTTTTTATAGGTTCCTAATCAAGACCTTTTAAACTTCATTCAGGAATTCTAGACTGCTCTTTAGATGCTAACTACAAGGCTACCCTAAAAAGTTCCAAATCAAGAGGTATGTGGTATATGTGGAACATGTGGTCATGGAGCTAACGTTTGTTGGTATTCTTGTGAGCATTTAGTAGATGGGGATGAACAAGTGAACTCACTCAAAAGTTTTCAACCAAGAGAGCGAAATGATCCATGCTCAAACATCTACAACCCTGGTTGAAGACACCACCCTAGTTTTTCATAGAAGACCAATAATCCACCAGTATAGCCCTAACAATAATACCAAAATTTTCAGAGGCTGAATTATTACCGAAGGTAATCCTCCCTTTAAAACCTATCAAGCAAGCCTTCTTTGGAGGAAAAGGTAAATGTGTTTATTCAGGTCAGAACTCATAATCAAGAAACAAATAACAAGAGGTTCGATTCTTTGATAGCATCTATGAAGAGGATTGAGATCCAAGTAGGGCAACTTGTGGCTCAATTGCACAACAATAAAAAAGGGAAGTTGCCCGGTTAACTTGAGCAAGCACAAGTAGTCATTATTCTAAGAAGTAGTAAGGTAATCGATAAGCATGTTAAGATCCCTTCTAATCTTTCTGGCGCAGGTAATCAAGAGAAGGAGAGCCTCCTTAACAAAGAAAGTAAGGTGAATGGAGGAAGCAATGGGCATGACAGCTCTTCAAGTTAGGTTCAAAAGGTTGAAAAACTAGGGCATGCAACTGATTGCAATGAAGGACCAAGATTGTATAAGGCGACTAATCCTTATAGACCATCGATCCCATATCTGAGTTGCCTTAAGGAATCGAAACAAGATGAGCAATTTTCTGATCTTTATAATATGTTTTCCAATGTTAATATTAATCTATCTTTGTTAGGTGTGATAAAAAACATTCCAGCTTATGTGAAGTTCTTCAAGGAACTAAACACCAAGAAATGGAAATTCAAACCAAAGGAGAAGGTGATAGTTTCAGAGGTTGTAAGTGCAGTGCTACAACAACAATTACCCCCTAAATTGAAGAATCCAGGGAGTTTTCATGTGCAAGTATCAATGGGTAATGATGATGAGGTTAAGGGTATGCTTGGCCTTAGGGTGAATATAAACCTTATGCCTCAATCTATTGATGAGAAACTGGATCTAGGACAATTAAGACCAACCAATATGTGCTTACAATTAATTTATAGATCAATCCATTATCCAAAATGAATAATGGAAGATGAGTTGTTGAAGGTTAGGTCATTAATTGTTCCTGTAGACTTTGTGGTCTTAGACACGGGAGAGGTTAAACAATAAGGGAAGGAGCACGCCATAGTCCTAGGTAGGCCTTTTATCGCCACTACTAATATCTTGATTAATGTGAAGAACGGAAAGCTGAACATGACTATAGGAGAAATAGTAGAATGCTCGATCTTTAATGTTGAACCTATTCCTACAACTACTGTTTATGAAGAATGCTTTCGTGTTAATCGGTTTAATCCTACAGAATTTGATTTTGTGTTATCGGAAGAAGAAGAAAAGAAGTTGAGCTTAGTGAGGGAGATCAATAACTACTGTCAATTATTAGACTATGCAACTGTAGGGGAGGTTGGAAAATTTTTGGAGAAGAAGACCTATGAAGAGAAGGCAATAGTGGAATTTGGACTATCCACCTTCAGCATAACGGTTGAGGTGTCCAACTAAAGACATTAAAGAAACACTAAATGGGAGGCAACCCATATCATTTCTGTTTTCTCTTTCAATTTAGTTATTTGTTATTTCTTTTAGTGAAACTCGACTTAATCTATTTGCTTTGTGTGCACAGGCATTATTTTCAATCTCTTATATTTATCTTCCTCGTAGCTATCGCCACTCCTCAATTTCAAACGCCATGCTTATTTCCGTGCTCCACACCGCATCGATGCAGCTGCCACCACACTTTCGTATCATATTTCTTTCCTTGTTCTTTTTATTATTGTTATTACATCTAGTTTAATTTCTTTTAGTCTTTAATGTTTGTCCTCATTCATATTAATTTTTTTCTTTTGTCCTAGACCCCTTTTTTACTTTTTTACGTCACATTAGGAATAATGTGATGTTTAAGTAGGGGAGGGGGAGTATTAATTATGTATTGTGTGTTTGTTTTCCCATTTATGATTTAGAGATACATGATCATTAAATGTACTCAATCGGGATTATAAATGCATAATATGAGTGAATGAGTATACTTGCATTCTTAGATTGATTAACTTGGATTTTGGTTAAAAGGACGTTTTCTTATTGTGATAGATGGATGTCACTTTTCATTTGGTAAGAATTTGAGCCGTTTTGAATTGTTGAACACAAATTTCAAGTTTTCTTTGTTAAGAGTGTTCTTTCACGATTAAGGAACTCTAGAATTTGCTTACAAATACTAGTTGAGATCACATAACCTTATGCAAACGTTGAAATGATGAAGGCAATTAGAATTTACACTGTTAGCTTAAAAGCCACCATAATGTCATACTTAGTGAGACCCTTAAGCTTAAATGAATATGTTTCTTTCTTTAAACCCAAAATATGGGCCTTGACCTTGATTGTTTATCCGTTTCATTACACCCACCATAAGGGCAAGTTGAGCATTTGAAAAGGTATAATCGGGTTTAGGGAATAAGTGTGGGGAATCATAGCTTATAGTTGGCTTTTGGGTTAAGGATGGGTATGGCTGTAGTAATTGTCTATCCTCTATAGTTTTCATCCCTTAATTTCCTTGTTTAAATGAAGAAATAAATAATAAAAAAAGAGAAAGAAAAAAGAAAAAAGAATGGAAAAGAAAAAATGAATTGAAAAGAAACAAAGGAAAGAGAAAACCACCAAAAAATGAAAGAAGAGGAGGGACGTAAAAATGGGGAGTGCTAACTTTATTACGTGAGGGGAAGGAATTGAGTCTTTTATTTGTCATTTTTCTGAATTACTTTAAATGCTCAATTAGCTCTGTGGTTTTAAACTACAAATTTCCCTTTTTCCTACCCTTAGCCCAACCCCCATTACAACCGAAATAAAGACCTTCGAATTGATGTTTGTGTTTGAAATGAGTCGTGAAGATTGGATTAGTAAGCAAGCCTATGGTAGATACCTTACATGAAAAGAACAATGAGTGAATATTTACTACACTTGAATGCTTGAGAGGATGGAGAGTGGAATAAGTGTTTATCACACTTGTTGATAGTTCTTTGAATTGAAGTGCTTGTTGATTTTGGCTAAATATGCGAAGAATTGCTTATTCATGGAGTATTATGGGTTTTAAGTTCTTAGGTTGTGATTGTTGAATTGATCATTGATATATTTGACTATTATTTGTGAAAATTGTTGTTTTCATTATTTGTTCTTTTATAGTCTAGTATTGTTTATTATGATTGAGGACAAGCAAAGTTCAAGTGTGGGGGAATTTGTTGTGTCTAATTTCTATTACTTTTAATTGCTGTCATATCTTTATTTTGGTTACAAATCCTTTTGTTTTGATCCAAATGTGAGATTAATTGAGTGAAATGAATGTTAATTAGATTATTTTGTGAATTTTGAAATAAAAAACCAAAGTCATGTAATATTTTCATTAGATGTTATGCACGGTGGTGACTTACAAGGTGATGATTTTATGCCACCATTGTGCATGGACGCACGCCCGTGAGAAATTTTAACATTAATTTTGGTCTTTAATATGTGGCAGCTCACGATGTTAAGACACGCAACTCTAAAACTAAAGAGAGTGGAATAAAAGGAAGAAAGGGTGGCGGTTGAGGGGAATTGGGAATCATCTTTCATCCATTATTTCATTTGTTCACACACACAAAGAGACACTACAGGCATGGGAGGCACAGAGAGATAGAGAAAAAGAAGATAGACAGAGAAATGAAACAAAGTGAGTCAAGAAGAAGAGCAAAACAACAGAGAGTGGGAAGCTTGGGGGAGGCTGAAAGTGAGAGCTAAAGCTGAATCCCTTTCAACTTGAATGAACATTCATCTGGGGAAGAAGCTAAAGCAGAAGGTGAGAGCCAAAGCTGGAAGTTTGAGAGGGACTGGATATCTCTATAACTCTTCACCCAATGTTTTTTTGCCTATTCTATTCCTCATTTGTTGCTTTGTTTTTCTCATTTTACTATCTGTTATTAACTAACTTATACTCTTATTAGTTTAGTCGACTATTATTTGTTTCTTTTGATAATCCATTCAATATTCACTGTTTTATTATTTCTTTAATACTTTTGTTCACAGTAAAATGTGATTAAGGTGTTTAATGATGATGAAAGTAGTGATATCTGTGATGGATTGATCTATTTTCTTGAGAATTAATGTAGCTATATCGTTGAATATGCATGATTGGCTTACGGATCCGTTGTCTTATTTATTATTGTGGTTTATGAACTGAATGGGAATGGCCAAACTTTGCATCATTTTAGTGTTAAATGAAGATTCGAGAGATGAAGTTTAATATGGATCGAGAAACGATGGACACCTAGGTTAAGAACTAGAAATATAGTATATTAACTTAATTGGTAATTGATAGTCGATTTTTCATTATTAATTCGGATAATAACTTGTTGAATACAAAAGTTAGACTAGTGCATTATTCGAATTAGTTTTGAACCTAACAATAATTTTAGTAAGACAACAATCTAATCATTTTCCCTTAATCATACATAGGAGATTAACTTAGTGAAATTAATTCTTAAGAGTTTTTCCACTTCGATTAATCTATTTATCTTTGCTCCCAATTGATTTCGTCTACTTTTCAATTTAATTTCATAATTTTCCTTAAAAGCTTACACTTAATGATCGGGATATAATGTTTAGGAAGGCATTTTTTTATTTTTATTTTTATTTTTAATTCAAACTTAATTTAGGTTGACCAATTTCACCTTTATGGGAGATGACCTTGGTTATCAGCTATTACTATCTCGTATACTTAAGAGTAGGATAGCCTAGATTTTTTTAGAACTTTTTGGGCACAACAGAGGGCCAAACATGGTTGAGTTGTGAAGGAGAATCATAGATCAAGAAGTTAGATGAAGAGGTAAGGCTAATCCTTTATAAACAATGTTTCTATTCTTCATATTTCATGTTTCACTATTCTATGCAAAGTGATGAGGTTTTTTCTGATAAGTCTTCTTTTACTAGTACATTAGCTAAGTGTATTAAGTGATGGGTTCACAACTAAACCCCTATACCAAAGTCACTTCATCCTCTTTCCCCATGAGGTATACCTCACATCTAATTCGTTTCATTTCTTCTGAATTGTTTGCTTAAATCTTCCCTTGCTTGTAATAGCTCAATTTCCATACTAAGGGTTAGGACATAGGATCCTGGACCATTGTACATGAGAAATAGTATTGAAAATTTATGAGGCGCATTTCATTCACATTCATATTATTAGCATACACACTTGAATTATGATTTTTGTACATTGACATATTCCGGGGTATAAAAGGTTTAAAGTGGTCATGATACGAATTATGAATTATTATATATTGAATTTTTGTTTGATGATTTTCAATTATTAATTTGGAATTTATTTGTTACAATTGGGTGATTTATGAATTTATTTGTATTTTTAGACTAGGAAAAAAAAGCCAAGTGGCAAGACAAACACATGGTAGTAGAAATAAGTGACAAGTGACATTAGGATTTAGTGACAAATGACTTAAACAATTGGGTAACAAATGACTTAAAGATTGAGAGATAAATAGACTAGTTATGAAAAAAACATTTGGAACTATAAGAAGAAGACATGTGGCAAGTGACAAGTGTCACAACACTTGCCACACACCTACCATAAGTTATACACACTTGAAACATCAACTTTCATTTCTACTTTTTGCTACGTGCTTTCCTCAATCTTTTTTCTCCTTCTCTCATTCATGACACACTCACCCAACCAACACAACTTTAAGTCTTGCCAAAATCCTTCACCTTACACTCTAAAGATTTCATTATTTTCTTTTTGTTGATGAAGAACCTAACCTATTCCTCCTTAAAATGATGATGATCATGTAAGCTTCGAGGGGTTAGCTTAACTTATGATTTGAGGAAACCTTGGAGTTAAATAAGTAAGTATAATATTGTTCTTCATGTTTTGTTTTAATAGAAGCATTTATGATGATTGTTAGGGATGGATTGATAGTGAAAATGATGTTTAATGAATGCTGGAAGTTGATGAAGAAATGGATACACTTATATTCTATTTTTGTGCAGATGATAAACAAAATAGTTTATAAAATGTTGTATGGATAATTTTGAGTAGTAATTGAGGTTAAAATGATGAGGAATTGAACTAAACTTGATGAACTATTAAAAAGATGTGTTAGATGTAGTATGTAAGGTTAAAATCTAGAAAAATTTGAAGGAGATGGATGAGAAAATTTGAAGGATGACTTATCCCATGATTATGGGAAGGTCTCCACGATCGTGGGAAAGGCATTAGACATGAACTTTTCTCTTTTAAGTGATTATTGAACCAACTAAGAATAAGATAATTTACCTTAGTGCATTTAGACTTAATTGAGGCTTGAAATGAACCTAGTTTGGATGCTTGATTAATTGGTCAAAGTGTTTGATAAGTTTGGTTGTTAATTGATGTTATAATTAAGGAATGGATTGTTAGATATCATGTATTCAAATATGGAAATTTAGAGTTGTTAAAAGAATAAGGTGTTTTTAAGAATGAAATTATGATCCAAAGGATATAAGGAAGGTGTATTAAGTATGAATGAATAAAAATTTGAATATTATATGATTATATAATGCTAGAAAAGGATTGGTGAATGTTTCATTAATGAATTTAGAATAATCAAGTATACTTGAGGTATAATACTACTTGCAAACTAGTTATATCTAAGTTATGATATATGAATGGTTAAGATATATGATTTAAGGATATATATATGGGAGTAGTCAGTTAAACATGCATTGATCATGACACATTTACATCTGCATGATTGAATAATTATATGATTGAGCAATTTAGTAATGTATAAAATATGTGTGTATTACATGATTTAGATGCTCAAGTCGAACGCAAACATCCAGACATTGCCGGTTCGTCATGGAAATAGCTAATCTAGAGCGTACTATGAGTCAACCTAGATGTTTTCTCATTACGATTGATTTGTTTCTATTTAAATTTTAGTTATTGAACTGTTATTGTTGAGATTTCGATAATTTCAGACATTGATGGTTCAAGGAGTTTAATAATTAAGATTGTATCAGGAGTGCTTCAGTTTGATAATTAAGATTGTATTAGGAGTGCTTTAGAATTTTATGTGAATTTAGAAAAATATATGTACTCAACTAAATCTTAAATGTCAAATTTAGATCTAATGAATATGTGAAAATGACTGTCACAATGAATTAAAGATATTGATATCATATTATAAGAATTGAAGCATTTTATTACATTGTTATGCATGATCAGATAAAGGAGTTATGACTAGAGTGACCAGTGAAAAAGAGCTTGAAGCTCGAAAATATGCATAAAGAGTCACATGCTCAATTATTAATGAGCCTAGTATCCACAAAAGATATAGGACAGTATATGAAATGAGCCTGATATCTATAATGAATACAGGACAGTAAAAATGCACTCTATCACAACAAAGTAAAAATGAATGGAGTCATATGTACATTTACATATACGACTTGATATGTATCATATGCATGATTAAATTGAATTATTGGATTGTTCTGAATATAGTTAGATGAAAATCATATTAGATAAGATGAAAATCATATTTGTTTAAGCATGATTAAATGTCACGATTTGTTTAAAATTTGATGATGTGAATTGTATGTGAATTTGATTGTGAATGTTGATTTTCAAGGATGAGGAAGACCTAATTCCTAAGGCAAACTAGTAAAATTCTAGTTCTGTCAATTTTAGAAATCAAGAATGGCTCAAAGGTCTGGTCAACTGATATTGAGGAATTTAGATAGAATAATTTTGCTTAATTTTTCATGTTATGCAGAACATCTTGTACAAGAGTACCAAAATCTCAAATGTTTTGGTTATGTAAATATATGTATTATTAAGTGTGATGATACAGTGTAAATTATATTGGTGAATGAAATAGAAAAAGTTAATCTTTTGACTATTTATTGTTGGGCATGGATTCATGCATCACATTCATGACAATGCAGTGGAAGTATAGGAAACTAAATTTAGACCACATGACAATCTTGCAAGACCAGAAACACACATGTATGCATAGACAAACCATAAGAACATGAAATTTAAACACTTGTACCTTTTATTCTTCTCCTTTCTCGATTCTTTTATTTGTTTGGATTGGAGCAAACACCAAACCCTTCCTTGATCATCCAAGATCACACAAAGAGGAAGAAGAAGCAGTGTGTAAGGGTGGTTAGAAACCAAACTTAATGAGTTCAAGTAGATGTTGAAAGATAGATCAAGAATATCTTGTACACAATAGATTTATGTAACAATTGTAGAAATTACATGAAGAAGACTCAAGACTACTTCTTTCTAGAAAGAACTCTTCTAGACCCCTTATGCTCTCACTTAAGTGTGTTTCAATATCTGAGTGTGTTTTAATATCTTAGACTTGTTAGAGTAGTGCCCTAAAGGCAATCACCTTTAGCTCATTTTGTACAAAGTTGTGTACATACTTTATTTTCAATAACAAAGAAAAGCATATTTCATTAATTTGGTGTTCATTCTTTATGAATTGATATTGATCTATAAGCAAATTAATGAAGTCCATGA
>JANIIA010000008.1:15626410-15639920 GCA_027478495.1 Erythroxylum alaternifolium | reverse complement strand
AAAATTTCACTATTTATTATTCATGTGCATATATGAATGCATGAATATGTCAAAAACACTTTACATATTTCTAACCCGATCCAATTTCCCAAATTACCCTTTCCAATTGGTGAGGGGATGTTACTAAACCTAAAGGGAGTATAATAAAAGGAAGAGAGGGTGTCAGCTAAGAATCATCTATTCATTTATTGTTTCATTGGTTCACTCACAGAGAGGCTCAGATAGAGAATAGGCACAGAGGGATACAAAAGAAGAAGATAAATAGAAGAGAGAAATAGAGAAAAAAAAAGAGTGAGTCAGGATGAAGAGCAAGACAACAAAGAGGTGGAAGCTTGGAAGAGGCCAAAAGCAAGAGCTAGAGTTGAATCCTATTCAACTTGAGCAAACATTCGTATGGGGAAGAAGCTGAAGTAGAAGGTGAAAGCCAAAGTTGGAAGCTTCAGAGGGACTAGAGATCTCTATAGCTCCTCATTCAATGATTTGTTTGCCTATTTTATTTCTCATTTGTTGCTTTGTTTCTTTCATTTTACTATTTGTTATTAACTAACTTATACTCTTATTAGTTTAGTCGACTGTTATTTGTTTCGTTTGGTAATCCATTCGGTATTCACTATTTTATTATTGCTTTAATACTTTTGTTGATAATAACATACAATTAAAGTGTCTAATGATTATGAATGTGGAGATATCCATGATGGGCTGATCTCTTTTCTTGAGAATTAATGTAGTTATTTAGTTGAATATGCATGATTGGGTTATGGATATGTTGTCTTATTTATTGCTGTGGTTTCTGAACTGAATAGATGTAATAGAATGACCAAACTTTGCATCATTTTAGTGTTAAATGAAGATTCGAGAGATGAAGTTTAATACAAATCGTGATACTATAGACACTTAGGTTAAGAACTAGAAATATATTATCTTAAGTGGTAATTAGTAATCGGGTTTTCATTATTAATTCAAATAGTAACTTGTTGAATACAAAAGTTAAACTATTTCATTATTCGAATTGATTTAGAACCTAACTATTAATTTTAGTAAGACAATAATCCAATCATTTTCCCTTAATCATGCAACGGAGATTAAATTACTGAAATTAATTTTTAAGAGTTTCTCCACTTTGATTAATCTATTTGTCTTTTCTCCCAATTGATTTCGTCTACTTTTCAATTTAATTTCATAATTTTCCTTAAAAACTTTTACTCAACAATCAGGGTAGAATGTTTAAGAATGCATTGTTTTTATTTATATTTTTAATTCAAACTTAATTTAAGTTGACTGATTTCACCTCCGTGGGAGACGACCCTGGGTTACTAACTACAACTATCTTATTTACTCGTGAGGAGGATAGCCTAGGTCTTTTTAGAACTTTTTAGGTATAACAAGTTTTTGGCATCGTTGCTAGGGAGGTGTTTAGTGTTTTGAGTTTGAATTAATTTTGATTGTTTTTATTTGCTAAAGTGATTTTGCTTGTTTCTTCGATTGTTTTGTCTATTTATGCACACATTTTTGTCGTATTATTTCATTGAGTTGTTTTAGTAATTTTCTTATTAATTCACTATTTTTTTATTTGGTTTATGCGACGAAAGAGGTCATAGGAAGGTTAACTTGCTTCCTTTTTTGACAACATACATTGGATAAGAGAACTTCAAAGGGACTTTGAAGACAATCTAAAGGGATTCAAGCAAGAAGATCTAGAGGTTGCCAGTAATGGAGGAGTATGCCAGACTGGTAATTGGTACTACTACTTCATGCATTCATCTGGGAGAGGTAGCCAAAAACTATGAGTTGAAGAGCTTCCACTACAACATGCTACCATCTTTCTGTAGGGTTCCCAATGAAGACCCCTTAAACTTCATTTAGTTATTCTATTCCACTCCCCAGACATTCCTGTTAAATGGCTTAAATAAAGATCAACTCAGGATGAGTTGTTTCCTATACTCATTGAAGGATCGAGCCAAGGCATGGCTGATGATCCTTCCACTTGATTCATTTAATACGTGGGAAAAGGTGTATATCAAGTTCATGGGAAAGTTTTATTCCCACCAGAAGACTTCTGAGTTGCAAACAAAGATAGCTACCTTCACTCAAATAGAGGGAGAGCCATTCTATAAGGGGTGGGAATGCTTCAAACTCCTGCTCATTCAGTGTCCATACCATCATTTTCCACTTCATATGTAGATCCAATTCTTTTATGATGGATTGACACAACAATGTCAGTATACGGTGGACAATGCAACAGGAGGAGTTGTGGGAGAGAAGATGGTCGAAGAAACATATGAGATCTTCAAAATGTTGGGGGCCAATTTTCAACAAAAGAGCATGAGGGGAAGAAGAAATGGAGTTTATGAAGTGAGCTCGAATTAAGAATTAGCTATGCAGTTAGCTGAGTTGACAAGGCATATAAAGATGCTAACTATAAGGCTACCCAAAATGTTCCAAATCAAGAGGTATATGGTATATGTGGAACTTGTGGTTATGGAGCTAACTTTTGTTTGTATTCTTGTGAGCCTTTTGTAGATGGGGAGGAATAAGTGAACTCATTCAACAGTTTTCAACCAAGGGAGCGAAATGATCCATACTTAAACACCTACAATCTTGGTTAGAGAAATCACACAAGACTAATAATCCACTAGTACAGCCTCAACAGTAACACCAAAATTTTCAAAGGCCGAATTATTACCAAAGGCAGTCCTCACTTTAAAACCCACCAAGCAAGCCTTCTTTAGAGGAAAGTCTAAATGCATTTATTCAGTTAGCAACTCAAAATTAAAAAATAAACAATAAGAGGTTCAATTATTTCGAGGCATCTGTGAAGAGGATTGAGATCCAAGTAGGGCAACTCGTGGTTCAATTGCACAATAATCAAAAAGGGAAGTTACCTAGTCAACCTGAGCAAGCATAAGCATTTACTATTATGAGAAGTGGTAAGGTAATCGATAAGTATGTTGAGATCCCTTCTAATCGTTTTGGTGGCGGTAATCAAAAGGAGGAGAGCCTCCCCAATGAAGGAAATAAGTAGATTAGAGGAAGCAATGGGTACGATAACTTTTCAAGTTAAGTTCAAAAGGATGAAAAACTGGGGCATGCAATTGACTGCAATGAAGGATCAAGATTGCATAAGGCAACTAATCCTTATAGACCATTGATCCTATATCTGAGCTACCTTAAGGAATCAAAACAAAATAAGCGATTTTTTGATCTATATACTATGTTTTCCAAAGTTAATATTAACTTGCCTTTGTTAAGTGTGATCAGAAACATTCCAGCTTATGTGAAGTTCTTCAAGGAACTAAGCACCAAGAAATGAAAGTTTGAGCCAAATGAGAAGGTCATAGTTTTAAAGGTTGCAAGTGTGATGCTACAGTAGCAATTACCCCTAAATTGAAGGATCCAGGGAGTTTTCTTATGCAAGTATCAATGGGTAATGGTGATAAGGTTAAGGGTATGCTTGACCTTGGGGAAAATATAAACCTTATGCCTCAATCTATTTATGAGAAATTGGATCTAGGATAATTAAGACCAACCAATATGTGCCTACAATTAGCTGATAGGACAATCTGTTATCTAGAAGGAATAATGGAAGATATGTTGGTGAAGGTTGGTGAATTGATTATTCCTATAGGCTTTGTGGTCCTAGACATGGGAGAGGTTAAATAGCAAAGGAAGGATCACACCATACTCCTAGGGAAGCCTTTTATGGCCACTACTAGTACCTTGATTGATGTGAAGAATGGAAAGCTAAGCATGGCTATTTTAGGAGAAGCAGCAGAATTCTCAATCTTTAACGTTAAACCTGTTCCTATAACTACTGTTTATAAAGAATGCTCTCATTTTGATTAGTTTAATCCTACAGACTTTGATTTTGTGTTACTGTAAGAAGAAGAAAAGAAGTTACGCTTGGTGAGGGAGATTGAAAAGTGTTGTCAATTGTTGGATGTTGCAACTACAGGAGAGGTTGGAAAATTTTTGGACAAGAAGACCCGTGAAGAGAAGACAACAAAGGAATCGATCACTTTGGACGGTCCACCTTGAGCGTAACGGTTAAGGTGTCTAGCTAAAAGACATTAAAGAAGCGCTAAATGGGAGGCACCCATATCATTTCTGTTTTGTCTTTCAATTTAGTTGTTTGTTATCCGTACTGCAGGCAGTTTAATTTCTTTTAGTATTTAATGTTTGTCCTTATTCATGTTAATTTTTATCTCTTGACTTAGATCCCTCTTTTTTGTGTCACATTAGGAATAGTGTGATGTTTATGTGTGTGTGTGGGGGGGGTATTAACTATGTATTGTGTGCTTGTTTTCCCATTTATTAGTTAGAGATGCATGATCGTTAAATGAACTCAATCGAGATTAGAAATGCATAATATGAGTGAATGAGTAAACTTGCATGCTTAGACTGATTAACTTGGATTTCAGATAAAAGGACATTAGTTTGTTGTGATAGATGAATGAAACTTTTCATTTGATAAGAATTTGAGCCTTTTTGAAGTATTAAACACCAATTTTGAGTATTCTTTGTTAAAAATGTTCTTTCATGATTAAAGAACTCTAGAGCTTGCTTACAAATACTAGTTTAGATCACATAACCTTATGTAAATGTTGAAATGATCAAGCCAATTAGGATTTACCTTGTTAGCTTAAAAAGCCACCACAATGTCACCCTTAGTGAGCCCTCTTTGAACTCAAATGAATTTGTTTCTTTCTTTAAACCCCAAAATATAAGCCTTGACCTTGATTGTTTATCTGCTTCATTACACCTACCATAAGGGCAAGTTGAGCATTTGAAAAGGTATAATTGGGTTTAGGGAGTAAGCGTGGGGGAATTATAGCTTATAATTGGCTTTTGAGTTAGGGATGGACATGGTTGTAGTAATTTCTCTCCTCCATATTTTTCTCTCTTTAATTTCATTGTTTAAAATGAATAAATAAATAATAAAAAAGAGAGAAAAAAGAAAAGAAAAAAGAAAAGAAAAAAAGAATGGAAAAAATGAATCGAAAAGAAACAAAGGAAAGAGAAGACGACCAGAAAATGAAAGAAAAGGAGAGACGTAAAATTGGGGAGTGCTAACTTTTTTACGTAAGAGGAAAGAATTGAGTGTTTTATTTGTCATTTATCTGAATTACTTTGAATGCTCAATTAGCTCTGTGGTTTAAAACTACAATTTTCCTTTTTTCCTACCTTTAGCCTGGCCCCATTAAAACCAAATAAAGACCTTTGGATTGATGTTTGTGTTTGATATGAGTGGTGGAGATTGGATTAGTAAGCAAGCCTATGGTAGATACCTTACATGAAATGAACGATGAGTGAATATATACTACCTTTGAATGCTTGAGAGGATGGAAGTGGAGTGAGTGTCTATCATACTTGTTAATGGTTCTTTGAATTGAAGTGCTTGTTGATTTTGGCTAAATATGCGAAGAATTGCTTATTCATGGAGTATTATGAGTTTCAAGTACTTAGATTGTGTTTATTGGAATGATCGTTGATATCTTTAACTAATATTTGGGAAAATTGTTGCTTTCATTGTTTTTTCTTCTATAATCTAGTGCTCTTTATTATGCTTGAGGACAAGCATAGTTTAAGTGTGGGAAAATTGTTATGTCTGATTTCTACTACTTTTAATTGTCTTCATATCTTGATTTTGGTTACAAATCCTTATGTTTTGATCCAAATATGAGATTAATTGAGTGAAAATAGTGTGAATATTGCATGAATGCTAATTGGGTTATTTTGTGAATTTTGCATTAAAACACCAAAGTCACATAATTTTTGCATTAAATGTTAAGCATATGGTGACTTACAAGGTGGTGATTTTATGTCACCAGGTGACAAGGGAGTCACACCCGTGACTCCCTATGCACGTGTGTTACAAAGGAGTCACACCTGTGACCTGTGACTCCCAATGCACAGTGTGACATCCCCATGCATGCCCGTGAGAAGTTTTAATATTAATTCCAGCTTTAGTACTTGACAGCTCACTACGTTAAGGCATACAACCCTAAACCTAAAGGGAGTCCAATAAAAGGAGGAGAGGGTGGTGGCTGAGAATCTTCTATTCATTCACTGTTTCATTGGTTCACTCATAGACATATTCAGACAGAGGGGAGTCGCAGAGGGATAGAGAAGAAGAAGATAAACAGAAGAGAGAAATAGAGAAAGAAAACATAGTGATTCTATACAGCTGAGAGGTTGAAGCTTAGGAGAGGCCGAAAGCGAGAGCTGGAGCTGAATCCCATTCAACTTGAGCAAACATTTGTCTGAGGAAGAAGCTAAAGCCGAAGGAGAGAGCCAAAGCTGGCAGCTTGAGAGGGACTAGAGATCTCCACAACTCTTCATCCAATGATTTGTTTACCTATTTTATTTCTTATTTGTTGCTTTATTTCTTTCATTTTACTACGTGTTATTAACTGACTTATACTCTTATTAGTTAAGCTGACTATTATTTGTTTCTTTTAATAATCAATTCAGTATTCACTATTTTATTATTGCTTTAATACTTTTGTTGACAGTAAAATGCAATTAAAGTGTTTAATGATGATGAATGTGGTGATATCCATGATGAGCTAATCTCTTTTTTTGAGAATTAATGTAGCTATTTAGTTGAATATGCATGATAGGGTTACGGATATGTAGTCTTATTTATTGTTGTGGTTTCTGGACTGAATGGATGTAATAGAATGACTAAACTTTGCATCATTTTAGTGTTAAATGAAGATTGAAGAGATGAAGATTAATACGGATCGTGAAACTATGGACACTTAGGTTAAGATCTAGAAATATATTAACTTAAGTGGTAATTGGTAGTCGGGTTTTCATTATTAATTCAGATAGTAACTTATTGAATATGAAAGTTAGAATAGAATAGTTCATTATTCGAATCGATTTAGAACCTAGCTATTAATTTTAGTAAGACAACAATCCAATCATTTTCTCTTGATCATGTGTAGGAGATTAAATTAGTGAAATTAATTCTCAAGAATTTTTCAACTTCGATTAATCTATTTGTCTTTGCTACTAATTGATTCTGTCTACTTTTCAATTTAATTTTGTAATTTTCCTTAAAAGCTTTCACTCAACAATCGGGATAGAATGTTTAGAAATGCATTGTTTTTATTTTTATTTTTAATTCAAACTTAATTTAAGTTGACTAATTTCACCTCATGGGAGACGACCCCGGGTTACCAATTACAACTATATCTATACTTGCGAGTAGGATAGCCTGTGGCTTTTTAGAACTTTTTGGGCATAACAAGGCGTTAACTCCATTATCTTCAATCATTTTTTTCACCTCAAACATACTCTAAATTATTCATAGCTTAATAATGATACCCTACATTTCTTATAATTACAAAATGTGGATATTACTTCTTAATCTTGCTTTTCTAACATGCATATTTCGAATAAGTTGTAACGTGTTAGTGATACTTTTGTTAAAATTTTAAAATAAATTAGAGAAATGAATTTTGATAAAAACACATAATGAAGATGATATTAAAAATTATTAAATGAAGATTAAAAGTAATTGTCATTATTATTGCAATAATGTATCCCTCTCTAACTCATTTTGCTTATTTAAAGGATTAGATGCTTCCAGTGGATTGAAAATTCAAGAAGAATCATCAGATTAGAGTATATTTAATTACTAATTATGTGATAAAAGGAAAGAGCAACAATTATGTTTATTAACATATATTGTTGGATCATTTAAAGGAGAACTTCAACATACATTTATTGTTTATTTTAGTATAATTTTGATATGTATCATAAGTTCTTTCATATCTTTTTATTTGGAGAATATGTTTATTATAAGTTCAATGGTCTTAATTTTTTTGTATGTTTTGAACACTAAAAATAGAACATTCAAGTTAAATTAATAGTCCAACAAAATTAACATTTATTGCCTATTTTGACACTAAAAGCATAATAGCCAAATAATATTAACAGTAGCACAACATTAGGTGAATTTCTTGAATGTTTGAATACTAAAAACATAACAGTCAAATAACAATAACAGTAGCACAACGTTAGGTGAATTTTTTGAATATTTTGGACACTAAAAACATAATAGTCAAATAACATTAATAGTAACACAAAATTAGGTGAATTTCTTAAATGTTTGAACACTAAAAACATAACACTCAAATAACATTAACAGTAGCACAACATTAGGTGAATTTCTTGAATTTTTCGGACACTAAAAACATAACAATCAAATAACATTAACAATAGCATAACATTAGGTGAATTTCTTGGATGTTTGAACACTATAAATAGAACACTTAAAGAATGTGTGGAAAGGTAATTCATTCCCTATCAAAACAAAACACTAAATACATAAGAGGACTTTCATTGAACACTTTATAAGCTTTAGAAATTAAACCCTAACTAATAATAAATAATTTTTCTTTTCACTTTCTTCACATATACAAATAACATTAACACTTCATTTATGCACAAACAACTCTAAGGTTCACCCAAAAATTGACCATGAACATACCATTTAACAACAACATTAAAAGAAAAAACAAAACCCAACGCAAAATCAAACAAACTACTTACCTTGATGATGAATGGATGACGAGAAGATGATGAACGGATGAAGAGAAGAGCAAAGGTTCACCTAAAATATGTTGAAGGAAAATAGAAGAAAGGGGAAGGCAAAACGAAATGGGGAGAAGGGGGTTAGGGTCGGATTAAAACATTTTAAAAGTGACATTATTTGTTGTTAAGTAAATTTATTTTTATACTTACAATCATTGTGAATAATATTAAATTGGTAGCTGTATATTTGGCTACCGTTTTATGAAATCATCACCATTACTATACTTTTTTTTTATAAATTTTAAAATTTTGCTAAATTTTTAAATATAGCATAAACATAAATTACTGTAGAAATTATATATAATAAATACAATTTTATGATACCACATTAAATTATGAAATAATATATATATATATATAATTAATAAAAATATAAATTTCATTTTTCACTAAATTTATTTTTACACTTATATAATCATTGTATTATTGTTAGTAAATATTAATGATTAAAAGTAGTAGTTAACTTAAATTTATTATATTTTGATCTTATTAACATTAAAATTATGATTTGTCACTAATGAAAATATAGCCAAAATTTTCATCTGTTATTTTTAATTAAATTTGTATTATTATTATCATATATGGTAATTAATATAACGTTATATGAATGTATAGATAATAATTGTAACTAATATAATTATTTATGAAGTACTACATAATTTATAAATTTTGTCATATCTTATTTTGTAATATATATATATATTTCTCTATTTAATAACAATTATCTATTTATTACATAAAAGTTCCATACTGTAACATATAATTTATGTATTATATATAATTATGTTAGCCAAAGGTGAAGCGAAATGGTAATGGAAACCATTTGGCGAAGGGTTCTTGAATCCTCACTAAATGGTTAGTCTTTTAACCCTTAATTGAAAACTACGTTGTTTACCTTAATAACAAATGACGTTGTTTTCTATTAAGTTATTAACACAAAAATGAAGTTGTCTTCGTTTTCGTGTTAGCTGTTGTATTTCCTCTTCATAATAAGTCGAAGAAGCATCATCTCCTCTTTTGTAGTTGTCTCCTATCTTATGGTCCTCACCATCAAAGAAATATCGTATGATGTGTTGGTACGTATTGTTCTTCTTTTCTATTAACAAAATTCCTTCTTTTTTGTGCTCTATTTTCTGCTAGGTCCCAAAGTTAATATGGGCTTTATGTTCTACAAATGGTGTATGAGTTTCCCTTTCTATTTGTGTTTGAAGCTGGTGAAATATATTTCTGTATTGGATGATGATGGGTAGATGTTTAATTCCCATCCTTTGGTTGTTGTTTGAGGAAACCCTACTAACTGTTTGATGGAAGGTCTGCTAGAGATTTAAGGCATAATTTGCAATAGATGTTTATGTAAAACATTTACCATATAATTCCTTTTACACTAAATCCATACCACAACTGAAATGTAGTACTTTGACTTATCATCAACAAACTAGCATAACAGATCACATTGAAATGGAATGGAGAAAGTGTCTTTTGCATTAGTTAATTCCATGCCTAGAATTTGTGGGATTTGATTAACAAATTTTTTTTATTAAACATAGTAATTTTACGATAAATTGAATTTTAGAATTAAACGGTTAACATCAATTCATCGAGGAATGTTGATGTGGCGACTGGTTTCCAACGGCAGAAATGAGCTACTCTAGAGGAATGTGGGAAAATTCAACCTAGTGCAAAACAAATAGATGTAAAATAAATTTCGTCATCATGCACTAATCACCGCTTGCCTTCTATGGCCGATCTTCTTCTTTAAGGTTTTTAGGATCATCTGAATGACCTTGCTTCTTTAATTATTTGTATCTTATTTACATCATAGTAAGCTAAAGATGAACGTTTGATTGTATATACTATGTCTTATGTAAAGCTTACTCCAATCTTCAAGAGAACATAGATGAAAATGGAAATGGTGGCAATATCCAGATGGTTGGTACTTGATTAGGGTAATTGGTTATTTTTTAGCAATCATCAATTCCAATTACTATACCGGTTCAATCAGGTATGAATGTGTTCAAATTTGGCTTCGTAATACAGTTTGGCTTAAGTTCCATACTAATTGTGTCTTAGGTGAAACTTATTGCATTGATATTTCATCTAATTCAGTGATCCATACTGCATTTGAGGATTCATTCATTGTATCCTCTGCAAGTTTAGTTATAACCAAGAAGTTATTGGAAGAAGGTGTCAATAACTCAACACCTGAGGGAAGATCTTTGACGTTTTCAATTGATACCTTCGAATGTGTAAGGACCTTCTTAGGAATCTAGACATAGTGAACTCATTTATCTTTACTGATTCTCATATCACTTGGAATCCAAAAAAATAATTATTTCATTTCCTTTTTTATAGAATAAGCATGAAACTTTATTTATTATTATGTTTGTAAGAATTTTGGAAACAACTTCTCTACTAGTCAAGGGTAAAGCTTCGTACTATTGGAACTCTCTAGACCCAGTGTATCAGTGGGATTCGTATTAGGTGTTGATGTTGTTGTTGTTTTATATTTATAAGAATTGTTAAACTTTTAATTAAAATCTTATACTACTTGCCTGCATACATCATTATATTTTATTGCTTACAATTTTCAATATTTTTATATGTTATTATTTTATTGTTAATAAATATTAATGATTTAGAATAGTAGTCAACTTAAATTTATTGTTTTTTAATCTTATTAATATGTAAAATTTAAGCTATTTTTATCTTTATATATCTAAAAAGATAATGTATAGAGTTTTTATGCATTAATTATATATTTAAACAAATTTATAAGAAAATATAAGAAAAAATATGAAAAATCATATATAAATGTCAAACATAATTAACCTTAAGATTATTAAACACACTTTCTATTAAAAAATTATCAAATTAACATTATTAATATGTAAGTCTTTAATCTACACTTTTTGCGACGATTTTAATATTTAGTCGCCAAAAGTTTACATTTGGAGATGATTTATATATTTAGTAGCAAAAAGTTCAAATATCTAGCAACAATTTATGTTATTGTCACCAAAAGCTTGACCTTTGGTGACGACATGAGTAAATTGTTGTGAAATTAGTCATTTTTAGTGATAACTCCGAAAAATCGCTGCCAAATAATATGCTTTAGTGGTGATTTACTTTAATATTGCCAAATCGCGACTTTTGGTGATGAAATGCTAAATCGTCAACACAAGTCTACATTTGGTGACAATTTACAATTTGTCACGAAAAAATTGTAGCTAATAGTCTGTTTTGTTGTAGTGACCTTACAAAGTTTTTATTTAATCTTTTAGAATAACTCTTGTCTTAGGATTTCTAAAAACTTTCGATCTTATATAACTTGTTAGTGGTGATCAAAATTCTTGTTAGTGGTGATCAAAATTCTAGAATCTTATCACTCCTAATCCTTTCTTTTCTATAAGTTCTGATCACCTCTCTGATAGTTGCCTAATTAAAATGGTGAATTGTATAAAAGCTTTGTATTTGTATTTTTGTTTTTATTAAATTAAGCTTGTCATGATAAAATAATCTTTGATACTATCATATTAATATTGAAGCTAATTAATTATATTGGTAAGGGTCATATCATAAGCTCTCCCTTATATGTCGGGTTCTAGTGGCATCAATTGAAAAGTGTTAAAAAGGCTCCTTCTGATAATTGACATAAGATGTAAGTATATTGCTATGCTTGCATCAACTTTATTTCTTACAATAACTGATTAACTTATAATAATTTGGTCATTGTGAGATTGAATTTCAAATTTTTTGTTAGTTCATGTAATTTCAAATTTAATGTTAAAATGAAATGGTGGATTCTATATAATTTAAAAAAAGTTGCATAAACTATTTTGGAGTATTTATATAACTAAAGGTGTGCTTAGTTCACTTAGGGAATCGTAATATGAATTATAATGAATATTGTGGTGAATGGAAATGGATATGACTTCCATTCCTCACTATATTAGGGGTATAGAGTATTGCCCTAAGAGGGGATATAAAAATATTGTTCATCTAATCATAATAATCAACCATCTTTTTTCATTAAGCTCTACCCTATATGCCGGCTTCCAGTGGCATCAATTGTAAAAGTGTTAAAAGGGCTCCTTCTGATAATAGAAATAAGATGTAAGTATGTTGCTATTCTTGCATCAACTTTATTTCTTGCATTAACTGATTAACTTATAATAATTTGGTCATTATGAGACTAAATTTCAGATTTTTTGTTAGTTCATGTAATTTCAAATTTAATGTTAAAATGAAATGGTGGATACTATATAATTTAAAAAAAGTTGCATAAACTATATTGAAGTATTTATATAACTAAAGGTGTGCTTGGTTCACTTGGGGAATTGTAATATGAATTATAATGAATATTGTGATGAATAGAAATGGATATGACTTCCATTCTTCACTATATTGTGGAATAGAGTATTGGGCTAAAAGGGTATATAGAAATATTGTTCATTCAATCATAATTTATTACCAACCATCTTTTTTCATTCCTTACCTATTCTTTTCTTGCCATACCAATAAACCAAGCACCCCTAAAAGCATTCAATAATAAATAAATTGAATTTATGTTACACTATAGTATTTCAAATAATTAAACAAGGAAATTGGTGATGTAATACAAACTTAATTAGATTTTATCATAATTTTTAAATGGACTATAAAAGTGAATTCACATTCTTACTTTGCTAGGGAAAGTCAACTATCAGTCAAATTATCTATTGACAACACAGTCTTCTTTGGAGTTCCATTCTAGCACTCTGGATTTTCACGGTACTTTTCTTTTTGCTTTTGGACAAATAAAGAATTAGGCATTAGAAAGAAAAAGGGTAAAGTGTAACATCCCCTCACCAATTGCTAGTGAACAGTGACATATGCATGCATTCATACATGCACATGCATAGTAGAT
>JANIIA010000008.1:15613133-15626310 GCA_027478495.1 Erythroxylum alaternifolium | reverse complement strand
CTAAATCCTTATATGCACAAAACTCACTATTCACAACTGCATGAGCATGAGATGTGGTAATTTACCACACCTGGACCTGTTTCTCTGGTCCGACCCGTTCTTTGAAAACGGGATGTTACACGCAGGCCACGATCGTGGCTAGCACTTTGGTCACGATTTTAGCCTAATTCTGGCCTCTTTATCACGATCGTGACCAAAGTGTCACAATCATAGCCTGGATCCTGGTGGCTCACATCTTTCTGTCACGATCGTGGCTTATAGTGCCACGATCGTGATAGAAAGATGTGAGCCATTAGGATCCAGGCCACGATCGTGATACTTTGACCATAGTTTTAGCCCAAAACTCTCTGAAACTTCTCCGTTCTTCACCGTTTATCCTAAAACACTAATAAACACATCAAGGTACCTCAAAAATATAACATTTAAGCTCAAAGACTCATCCTAACCCATAAAAAAACACTTAAACACATAATCTAACATAATTAAAACCTAAACACACACTCAACACTCAAATTAACACTAAATACCTAACAAATTGAACCCTAAAACATAATGCAAATTACAACTATCAAATAACACTTTTCATTTGGTAAGAATTTGAGTCTTTTTGATGTATTAAACACTAATTTCAAGTATTCTTTGTTGAGAGTGTTCTTTCTTGATTAAGGAACTCCAGAACTTGCTTGTAAATACTTGTTGAGATCACATAATCCTATGCAAACGTTGAAATGATGAAGGCAATTAGGATTTACCTTGTTAGCTTAAAAAGCCACCATAATGTCATCTTTAGTTAGCCCCCTTGAGCTTAAATGAATCTGTTTCTTTCTTTAAACCCAAAATATGAGCCTTGACCTTGATTGTTTATTTGCTTCATACACCTACCATAAGGGCAAGTTGAGCATTTGAAAAGGTATAATCAGGTTTACGGAATAAGTGTGGGGGAATCACATCTTATAGTTGGCTTTTGAGTTAAGGATGGGTATGGTTGTATTAATTTCTCTCCTCTGTATTTTTCTTCCCTTAATTTTCTTGTTTAAAATGAATAAATAAATATAGAAAAAAAGAAAAAGAAAAAATGAATGGAAAAGAAAAAATGAATTGAAAAGAAACAAAGGAAAGAGAAGATGACTAAATTTATTACGTGAGAGGAAAGAATTGAGTGTTTTATTTGTCATTTTTCCAAATTACTTTGAATGCTCAATTAGCTTTGTGGTTTTATACTTCAATTTCATTTTTTCATACCTTTAACTCGACCCTATTACAATCAAAATAAAGAGCTTCAGATTGATGTTTCTGTTTGATATGAGTGGTGGAGATTGGATTAGTAAGCAAGCCTAAGGTAGATACCTTACATGAAATGAACAATGAGTGAATACTTACTACCTTGGAATGCTTAAGAGGATGGAGAGTGGAGTGAGTGTCAATCACACTTGTTGATGGTTCTTTGAATTGAAGTGCTTGTTGATTTTGTCTAAATATGTGAATAATTACTTGTTTATGGAGTATTATGAGTTTCTAAGTTCTTAGATTGTGTTTATTGAAATGATTGTTGATATCTTTGACTATTATTTGGAAATTTTGTTTTTTTTCATTGTTTATTCTTCTATAGTCTAGTGCACTTTATTATGCTTGAGGATAAGCATAGTTTAAGTGTGGGGGAATTGTTGTGTCTAATTTCTATTACTTTTAATTGCCTTCATATCTTGATTTTGGTTACAAATCTTGTGATCTAATCCAAATGTGAGATTAATTGAGTGAAAATGGTGTGAATATTGTATGAATGTTAATTGGGTCATTTTGTGAATTTTGCATTAAAACACCAAAGTCATGTAATTTTTGCATTAAATGTTATGCACGGTGTTAATGCATAGGGGTGACAAAGGAGTCACACTCGTGACTCCCCATGCACGGGTGTGCATAAGGATATCACATAACTCCCCATGCACACCACACCCATGACTCCCCATGCACAGATGTGACAAAGGGAGTCACGGGTGTGACTCCCCATGCACGCTCGTGAGAAGTTTTAACATTAATGCTAGCTTTAATGTGTGGCAGCTCACTATGTTAAGTCACGCAACCTTAAACCTAAAGAGAGTCGAATAAAAGGAAGAGAGGGTGGCGGCTGAGATTCATCCTTCATTCACTATTTTTCATTCATTCACACACATAGAGACAGAGAGGGGGGAGGCACAGAGAGATAGAGAAGAAGAAGATAAACAGAGAAAGAAAATATAGTGAGTCGGGACAAAGAGCAAAACAACAGAGAGGTAGAAGCTTGGGAGAGGCCGAAAGTGAGAGCTGAAGCTAAATCCCATTCAACTTAAGCAAACATTCGTCTAGGGAAGAAGTTGAAGCAGAAGGCGAGAGTCGAAGCAGGAAGCTTGAAAGGGATTGGAGATCTCCACAACTCTTCATCCGATGATTTGTTTGCCTATTCTATTTCTTATTTGTTGCTTTGTTTCTTTCATTTTACTATCTATTATTAACTGATTTATACTCTTATTAGTTTAGCCAACTGTTATTTGTTTCTTTTGATAATCCATTCGATATTCAATAATAGTGAGTTATCAATTAGATTCAGGTAAAGTGCTCTTGAATTCAAGGCTTACTAAGGGTCACTAAAATTTTTTCTTTTGTTGAGATCTTTTAATTCCTCTATATATGCGCTTTGTCTCTTTATGTTGGTATTTAATATTTTAATAATAGCTTTTATAAATCAGTCATTGTCAAATTAGGTAAATATTAAATCTAAGAAGGAAAATTTCAAGTTGAGGAATTTGTTAACAAGTAGAACTTTGTTTGGGAATTATTAGAGCTTAAGGCCTTGCTAACATGAGCTTTGCTCAGAGGATAGGCAGATAGCCAATTAGATTTCGTAAGGACTCTTTCAAGTTTCTTATTGATAAACCATTCACCATATTACTGGTTTCTCTATGTTTAAAAATTTATGTTAGACCTTAGATCTATGATACTTTGCTAACTTATACAAATTCTCAAATTATCAATATGACAATTCATACTTGTTAAAGACTCCTTATACAAACCAAGGATTATTGATATTTTCTTAAAGATCCTTCGGTTTATTCAAAAGTATGTCTATTTGAAAGAAAATATTATTATCATATATAAAGCTACATGGAAATGAGTTTAAAAGTGAGGCATATATATATTCAAGTAGATGAGTTGATCTATAAAATGAGAATTTAAAAGATAAGCAAGATTAATAGACACAATAATTCTTCCATTAAATAGAGGATGATGGTTATTTATTATGGTCTGCCTTTTTCCTAAGCACTACAGTCCTTTCTTGAGCTTCCTTTCTTTTACTTATATTGCTAGAAAATAAAAAATAAAAGGCTTTTTGAGTCTTACGTAGTTATAAATTATTTCTTTCATACTGGGGCAATTTGACCTAAGCGTTCAAAGCAATTAAGGACAGTTTGATTAGGATATAAGGCTATTCTTAAGCCTCTTCTTAGATTTTCTTACTAATAGTCTCTTGTAGGGAGCTTGGTTACTCTCTTTTAAAGATATAAGTGAAGATGATTAAGGGAAGATTCTTCAAGTGGTGCTAGAGTGTAGCCAATAGCAATTCTAAGGATCGATCATTATGAGAGATAATTAAGAATTTAATAGTAGAGTTAATAATTATTTTCTTATTTGAGGGTAAAAGTGGATAGGAATTAGGTGAGATATGGCTATTTTGTTCATTTATTTAATGTTTTTAGAAATTATAGCAAAGGCATACTTAGGCTTATGATTTGCATTAAGCTTTGAGTTACAATTTGGTGAAATATTAAGAGAATTTATTAGAGGATTCAGATTAGGGGATGCTAGGGCCATTGATGTCTTAGGAGCTACATCAAAAACTTAGGGAATTTCTTAATAGGTGTGTGGTTGAGTATATGTTGCAACCCCTAAAAGTTCTACATAGTTGTTAATGAGAATTTTTTTGCCTATGATGTTCCATTATCTGAAATTTCTTTTTATTTTATGTTTTGTAACTAATGAGAATATTAGCCTCGTTTAGTCTTTCATCATCAGTTAGATGCATGATTTCTAGAGTTTTAGGTAGTCAGAAGTCCTTGTCCACTTCTAAGCATATTCTTGTATAACCAACTTTTTTCATAGTTGTAGTTTTCTAAGCATAAAGACTTCCCTATTAAGCTAATGAAGTATCTTAGTCCAACTATATATTAATACTACATATGAATATTATGAAATTTCATCTGAACTGGGTCGTGCTTGAGCTTTATGTTACGTAACTCTATGCTACATCTTTATTTGAGGAGGTATAATGGCTTCCTATTTATGTTTCATGGTCCTAACTCAATTATTTTCAATATATAAACTTCACTTGATAATATAAAGAGGAAGCATTCATCTTCATTTATGAGTATCTCTTCTAATATGTGTTTTCTCCAATAAGCCATTGCATATCTACACACTATAAAAAAAGTGAGTATTTTCTTAATAAAGAATATAACTAGGATTTTTAACCATTTTTAGCCTTTTTTTTAAGCACTTCCAGTGGTGGGAGATGATAATGATGTCATTTGGAGGAAAATGTCTTAGTTTCAGAATTAGAGAGCTATCTCCAACAAATTAGCTCCAAGTCTTTCAAAGGAATTTGGGAGTGATGTTTGAAGCTTATAAAAAGGTGTTATCTACAAGTTTGAGGAGGTGATGAAATTGGGAAAAGGGCATGGAACTTAAATTCTAGCAATAGAAGTGTTCAATATTGAAGCAATTGGTTGGCTTTGGTTGAAGTTGTACCAGGACTTATGAGAGTAGAAGTTTGAATAAGGGCAAATAGGCTTAGGTTATTAGTAAGGAGAGTGTTAAAGAGGTAGGTTGAATGGATTTCATATTTAAAGAGGGATGAGTTTGGAGAGAGACTAGTGAGGTAATAAGAGCGTTAGGTTAGGGTCTAGTGCAAAAGGTGAGATTTTAGATTACGAAGGGGGCTAGTTTTGACTATAGAGGCCAAATATAAGATCTAGTTCCATTCCTAAATAAGAAAGGAACTAAACTTTTAGTCTAGACTAGCCCTAAGATTGTTAGCTAAGATAGGAAAGAAAATTAGTACAGTTTGAGAAGGGTAAAAGTAAGTTAGGAAAAGGATAAAAACTTTTAGTGAGAAGGAAGATAACTTCCTCACTAATTTCTTAAAGGAAGTTAACTTAACAATTACATAATATATATTAAATAAGTGAAAATTTTAAGCAAAGGAGCAAACATAAGCAACAAAGTAAGATTGCTTAACTTATAAGTAATCTTTTGGGAGATAAAAAATTTGATCATCTATATCAATCTTTATTACTATAATTAAATCAAAAGAGAATAATAAATAATATTTGAATGAGACTTATGCTTTTTCATTATGAAGGAAAAAGATGACAAAAACAACATAACATCCTTGAAACTCATAAGAGTTCCTTATTTAGCACTATCGAGAATGTCTATCTAACTTTTAAACTTTAAACCTCCTTATCATGCATTCTTTAATTGATTGAGTTGATTAATATATCCTATTAAGCATATTTCTCCATATATATCCTAATTTTTTACTATATTTTTCATCTACTGGTTTTACATAAGATTGTACCTAATTTATTCTATTTTAGTAATTTAAAAAATTAAAAATCATTCTAAATTTTAAAAAGTTAAAAATTATATCTATAAAAATAAGAATAGATGTTTTTTAAGGACAATAGATAACATGTTTTATATAATATACAAATAAAAATTTTTAGCATCTTGTTTATGTACATTATGGTTAATTTTACTATATCGTAGATTACCTCGTACAACAAACAAAGTTTTGCAATATTACATTTGACAATTGGACCTTGTGCATTCTCATTCATAAAGTAGGAATATAACTATAACAAATTAATTATCCTATCCTATAAAATCACTTAGATTTTGAATCATCTGTAAGATTTAATCTAATAAAAGAAATAAAATGACCTATTATCAATAAATTTTAAGATGATACTATGAGAAAATCCATATCAAGATTTTTTCAAAACCATATCCACCATATAATCAATCTTTACTAGCCATTTTTTTTATGCAAATCATGAATTAGTATATGTAAAAGAAAGAAGTTGGTTCGAAGGACACTAAAGAGTTGGGGGGTTATTGAGTGTCCTTAAACTAATTTATTTTTTATAATTCATCAAATATTTGGTGTGTATGGTTATAAACAACTTCTTGACTTATACAAAGATAGTAAAACTTAAAAATGTGCACTTATAAATGGGAATGTTATAAGCAATAACGAAGTATCCTTATTTTTTCTGAGCCAATAAATTTATAATCTCGAGTGTCTAGCTTAAATACTTTATATTTTGTTTCATAATATGTAAAATAATATAAACAAGAATACTCTATATACTATCACTCAATCACAATTAAAAACAATAGATATACGATTGTTTATAAGCTTAATTAACCAAGTAAGAGAAATATTCAAGTAATTAAAGGAGTAAGGGTAATAGACTCAAACAAATTTTTATAGTAGTTTGATCTTCCTTATTCTACATCCACTTCCTGAGCTCCTATTAAGAAGTCTAATCCCCTAACACTCCTCTTAATTGGATGAAGATAAGATCACTATAATCTTCTTTTCTAATTCTTAGGACAAAACTAACGACACTTCTCCTTGAGAAAAATCAATGCAAGATTTAAGTGTTTTATAACACTCTCTCTAAAATAGGAATTTTACAATTTTGACAAAAAAATCTCAAGATATAAATAAATATTTAATTACATTATATTTTATCTCAATAAAATATAGACATAATTATAACTCAAATATTTGATTCTTTCTTTTATTGCCCTTCACTTATTTTGTTTCGAGAAATCATTTTTATAGTTTTTTTTGACCTTTTAACTATTACTAGGTGATAGATGCATATTTGACTATATTTATGCACCCATATTTGATGTATTTTGCTAGATATTTTGTAGTTTCAATGTATATTTGTTACTTAATTCACTTAAAGTGCATTTATAGGTTACAATAGCCTTCATGGATCAAAAGGTGAAGAATTGAGATAAAAATGCCACATAAAACAAAAATTTGAAGCAAATTAGAGATATACAATCGTGTCTATGCCTTTGTAAGTCTCATAGCTTGTGAAAAATTATGAATTCTAGAGATTTTGGGATATACATGGTCTATTACATGCTTACGTATCTCCCAAAACTTGAAAATTTACTATAAAAAGATGTGACCGGAGGTCAATTAAGAGAGCATACTTTTAGAGCTAATTCTAGATGTAAAGAACGAACAAAAGGGGCAATAATAATCCAATAATGTGGAGAACGTGAAGAAATCATCCAAAGATCTAATATATTACAACATCAAACCTCAAACTAAATGCTTTTTAGCGTCTAAGTGTGATGAACCTTAATTTGTCCTACAATATGTTTTGATTCTTTTATCTGATGCAATTGTTTTGATTGATTTATTGTGATTTAATTATGTGTTTTATGTATGTTCAAATAAATCTAGAATATTAGTACATAATCTGATTTCATAACATAGAAATTGAGAAATCCTGTGTATGAATAGATATACCGTAATTGAAAGGAGTTTATTGCAAACTTAGACATAGGTCAACATAAATCCTTTGGATTAGTGTCAAACTTAATAGCAAAATTAACAAATCAATAAAACAACCTATAAACTTTAACCTCAATGATTTCAATTAATAAACCTATAAATTAGTTCTTTGTAGTCTCGAGAGAGTTATTAGTATAAGATAGGAATTTTCACAGTCCAATAGTCAATAAAACAATTGCGTGATAAAAGGTTAATTATCTAATGGTTTTAAGGGATTCATTACCTAGACACTAATTTTTTATATTGTTTATTTTTTAAATAACTTACTTTTTTTTGTGATCAATATTGTTTCTTATTTTATTGTAATTATTTAAGTATTATTTTTAATTAAAAACTAAAAATCCAATTCGTAGGCCAAATAATAAGAGAAAGGTACTTACTAGTAATCATTGTCTTTATGGGATTAACATGTACTTGCCAGTGCTAGCTACAACTATGTCGTGCACTTGCGGTTAATTCAAATATTGACCTTAAGTTTAGACTATTCAAGTTTTTGGCATCGTTGTCAGGGATAATGATATTAGGAAAACCTTAATTTTATTACTCTGTTCATTTTTATTTTATTTTATCATGTTTTATTCTTATTTTTATTTTACGTTTTTTTAATTTTTAATTTTATTTCTTTTTGTAGATTTAAACTCTTGGTCAATTTATGACCTAGAGCACATTTGAGAGCCTAATAAACGGAGGTTCAAAGATCAAAAGAATAGCGTGCTGGAATCTTCGAAGGACTCAACTGCATGAGTTTGAACTAAATCATCGAATAGAGGATTTAGGAGGTCAAGCAAACATAGAAAAATCATACAACATGGCTAACCAGCCGAGAACTATGTTTGACTATGCTAGGCTAGACTTAATTGGTACAGATTCCAACATTGTGAGACTGACTGTATGAACAAACAACTTTGTGATCAAGTTGAGCATCATTTAGATGGTACAACAATCAGTCTAATTTGATGGAATTTGAGACGAGGATCCCAATGCACACATCTCTAACCTTCTAGAGATCTGCGGTACTTCTAAAATAAGTGGAGCTAATGATGACACTATCAAACTTTGTCTATTCCCATTTTCTTTAAGAAGGAAAGCCAAGCAGCGGTTAAACTCTATGCCATGTTCTTCTTTGTTAATATGGGAACAAGTGCAGAGAAAATTTTTTTGAAGTATTTCCTACTGTCTAAGACTACAAAACTGAGGAATGACATCTCGTCATACTCCTAAACTAAAGATGAGTCCTTATATAATACATAGGAGAGATTCAAATGCCCATACCATGGACTACCACTGTGGATGCAGATCCAAACATTCTCTAATAGGATGAGTCAAAGTACTCAACAGTCTACTGATGCAGCAATTAGAGAAACACTAAACAAAAAGACACCCAAGGCGACCCAAGACTTAATAGAGGATATGGCTATGGATAACCATTAGTTGTGCTCATTTAGAGCATGAACTAATACGCTATATGAAGTCGATGCAGTGGCACAGTTAGGGAGCCAAGTAAAGGCCTTAAGCAAAAAGATAGACAGACTTACAATGGTTGCACAAGGTTGAGTGATGCAGCACAAGGTGTGCAGGCTAGAACACCAAGGACATGATTATCAATCAGTTCAGCTCGAACATGTGTATTATTTGAGGAATGCTCATAAACCCTAAAATAACTCATATAGTAATAGCTATAATCCTGGTTAGAGGAATCACCTTAACTTGTCATGAGAAAATTAGGGGCAAATAAGAAATAACTCCACCTATATTCCAATAACAAGCATCACATTCTAAAAAGCATGGTATGGATGAATTGATAATGGAATTCATTAAAGAATCTAAGACGAAACCTTAGAGACAACAGATGTCCATACATAACTTGGAGGTTCAACTCCACCAATTGGCAACGATATTAGCTGAAAGGAAAAAGAGGGATCTACGGAGTACTACTAAACCAAATACTGATGAGCATAAGAAGGTAGTCACATTTAAAAATGGAAAGGAATTACAATAGACAACAGAAACCGAGTGAAGAGGAGATTATGAAAAGAATCAAGAGAAGACCAAAGATATATAGCATCCTGCAAAAGTTAAAGAAATTTAGCCCACTATACCATATCCAACAAAGTTGAAGAAGGATCGTATGGATGAGCAATTTGGTAAATTCCTCGAGCTATTCATACAACTTCATATAAACTTACTGCTTGTAAAGCTCCTATTTAGATGCCAAAGTATGCAAAATTTTTAAATGAGTTACTATATAATAAGAAGAAGTTAGAGGAATTGGCATTAAGGGAGAATGCTCAGTGGTCTTATAGAAAAAGTTACTAAAGAAGCTTAAAGACCCAAGGCATTTTACTATCCCTTGTATTATTAGTAATCTGTCAGTAAAAAAGCTTTAGCTAATTTGGGGACTTGCATTAACTTAATGCCATAAAAGTTATTTAAGAAACTAGGATTAGGAGAACCCAAACCTACTAGGATGAGCATTCAATTGGTTGATAGGTCTATTAAATATCTTAGGGGTATCATTAAGGATTTATTGGTAAAGATTGATAGGTTCATCTTCCCAGTTGACTTTGTTATAATGGATATGGGCGAAGATATAGAAGTACCTTTGATTTTAGGACGTCCCCTCCCAGTTACAAATAGGGCCACTACTGATGTTAGTGATGATAAACTGGTTCTTAAGGTGGGAGACGAAAAGTTCACTTTTAAGATATCTGATTCTATGAGACATACTTTTGAGAGTGATGATTCCCATTATTTTATTGATATTAATGATTCTGTAACTTTAGACACTATGTAAGAATTGGTGTTCAACGAAATGTAGGAATTGTCAATGATTTAAGATGAGGATGAACATGTGGATAATAAGCCTTTTGTGAGAATGGAAGAACTACCAGAGCTAGAGTTAAAGACACTCCCTGATCATTTAGAATATGAATTTTTGATAGGAATTCAAAATTACCAGTAATTATCGTATCAACTATAGAGGTGGATCAAAAGGAAAGCTATTGAATGTGCTTAAGGAACATAAAAAGGCCATTACATGGAAGATCTCCGACATTAGAAGGATCAACCCTTCATTCTACACACATAAAATTTAGTAGAGGAGGAGTTCAAACCTGTGGTTCAACTACAAGGAAGGTTAAATACAAACATAAAGGAAGGGATAAAAGCAGAGGTAATTAAACTCCTAGATGTTGGAGTGACTTACCCCATTTCTGATAGTCCTTGAGTGAGCCCTGTATGTTGTGTCAGAGAAAAGAGGAATGATGGTAATCTCTAATGAGAAGAATAAGTTGATCCTTACGAGAACCATCAATGGATGGAGAGTATGCATTGACTCCAAAAATTTGAATGATGAAACTAAAAAGGATAACTTCCTTTTACCCTTTATAGATCAAATGTTGGAACGACTGGTGGGACATATGTACTACTGTTTCTTGGATGGACTTTCGGGCTACCTTCAAATCCCCATTGCTTTAGAATATCAAGAGAAAACAACATTCACATGTCCCTATAGTACATTTGCTTATAGAAGAATTCCTTTTGGGTTATGTAATGCACCTGCAACATTTCAGAGGTGCATGTTGGCCTTCTTTGATGATCTAGTTGAGGACATATATTTCACATTTATAGAAGATTTATTAAAGAATTTTCTAAAATTGCTAAGCCTTTAACCCAGTTATTGGAGAAGGATATACCTTTCACATTTACTAAAGAATGTTTAGATACCCTTAACATTCTAAAAGAAAAATTGACTAAGGCCCTAAATATAGTTGTAACATATTGGAATTTACCTTTCGAGCTTGTGTTTCATACAAGTGATTTCATAGTAGGTGCAGTAATTGGATAGTGGAAGGATAAAGACTTTCCACCAATCTACTACACTAGCAAGACTTTGACAAATGATCAAGAGAATTACACTACGACAAAAAAGGAGTTGCTAGATGTGGTTTTTGAGTTTGATAAATTTAGGTCTTATCTAGTTTTTTTTCTAAAGTTATTAATATAAACCATTTTGTATTAAAATACTTGCTGAATAAACCAGATGCTAAACCTCCTTTAATTAGATGGATTCTATTGTTATAAGAATTTGATTTAGAGATTAAGGACAATAAAGGGGCTGAAAACCTGGCAATAAACCATTTATCCCACCTTGAAAATCATGCCTTGGAAGAACTAAATGAAGAAGACATTTAAGATGCCTTTCTAGAGGAATGCCTCTATAATTTAAAGGAGGTAAGTGAGGTTGAAACTCCTTAGTTTGCAAATATTGCAAATTATCTTGTAGCTAAGGTTTTGCTAGAATGTCTATCTTATCAGCAAAAGAAGAAATTCATCACTGATTTAAGAGACTATTTTTAGAAAGATTTGTATTTGTTCCGAATCTGTGTAGACCAAATAGATAGGAGATGTGTACCATACTCTAGGGGGAGAAAAATTTTACAACACTTTCATGTTAGACCTATCAGAGGGACCATAGTGCAAATAGAACAACTCAGAAGATCCCAGAGTAAAGTTTTTATTTGTTATAAATTTTTAAAGATGCCCAAAGGTATATAACTTTATAAAATAAATGCCAAAGATTAGGTAATGTCTCTCACTGGGATGAATTGCCCCAAATTTTTATTCTTATTTGTGAAATATTTGATATTTGGGAATTTGATTTCATGGCTCCCTTTCTGAATTCGTTTGGTAATCGATATATCTTAGTAGTTGTTGATTATGTTTCTAAATGGGTTGGAGTGCAAACTTTACCCATAAATGATTCTAGGGTTGTTGTGAAATTCATTAAAAGTTTATTTTCCCATTTTGGCACACCTAGGGTGATTATTAGTGAAAAGGATACGCATTTTTATAATACGCAATTTGAAAAAGTGCTTAAAAGGTATGGAATTACCTATAAACTTGCAACTCCATATCACCCTTAAACTAGTGGCTAAGAAGTGCGACGAGAAGAGAAACTTCCAAATTAGTGAATTGGATGAATGGCGACTGATGGCTTATGAAAATTGCAAATCTATAAGGAAAGAGCCAAAAGCTATCATTATTGAATGATTAAGCAATAACGGGAGTTTAAGGAGGGAGATCAAGTACTCTTATACAATTCCCACCTAAGATTATTTCCTAGTAAGCTTAAATCAAGATGTTCTGGACCATTCATTATAGAGAAAGTATTTCCATATGACGTAATTGAGGTAAGTCATCCGTATAAGGTACTTTTAAAGTTAACGACCATCGAGTAAAGTTATACCTTGGAGGTGAGCTAGATAATAGTACTGAAAATATCAATTTAACTAAGCCACCTTGAGCATAAAAGGTATGTCGGGCTAAAGACGTTAACCAAGCACTACTTAGAAGGCAACCCAAGAATTCGAGTATACTCTCATTGTGTTATTTTCATGTTTTGTATCTATTTTATCTGAGTTATTTTTATTTTTATTTCTTTTTTATGTTTTATCCCCTTTTTCATTTATGTTTTGCAAAGATGTAGTCTAATACTGGATGAATCAGAATTAAAAAATTGTCTTACTCAAGAAAGTA
>JANIIA010000008.1:15593305-15613033 GCA_027478495.1 Erythroxylum alaternifolium | reverse complement strand
ATTATTTGTAATTGGATATGACAGTTTGTATTACTTTTGAGAAACTGAAACGATTGTATTTTGTAATTAGAAATGGGTCCAAGTGGCAAATAAAAGGGTACTATTGATTTTATTGTGTTTGTATCAGATGATGATAAAACAAAGTGAATGTTGGGTTATTAACTTTCTGTTCTTTATGGTTGTGGTTTTAAAACAAAAAATATATATACATTACGACTTTTAAGTGTTAAGTGATGTGACACGCCACCCTCGCGAGGCACGGATTCGGATATCACTATCGATATCGAGTTCGGGTCCAGCGGGAGTGGAGTGTTACACTAATCATATGTAACTTCCTTGTGAATATATACTACTTAGCTCCTTTAATTTTAGATCTCATAGCATTCCAAATTCTTACTTCCATACCAACTAAATCTAAGGGGATATTGTTACACTTAAATGAAAATTTGAAGCTTGTAGATTCTATCAATGTTAATATGTTATCGTCTAATAAACATTTTCTTGAGTACTTGAAGAAGCGACTTAGGAAAGTAGACATCCAGCTTAAATTTACAACACTTATATCAAGCTTCTTTCTAATTAGTAGCTGACCTATTTGCTTGTTGTTCCATGTAAAGAAACAACCTTCGAGGGAATGTCAATAAACTGAGCTTCATCCAAGCATTTACCAGGTTTAGTACATAGGCTACACACTAATCTCAAGCCTTCAACTTCTTCTATCTTCAAAATGGAGTTGAAATCTCCGAACATCATCCAAGGTAAGCTGATAGAAGCTATAATATCATTAATTAGATTCCATAAGAAGTATCTTTGGTATGCAATATTGTGTGCGTATATGAAAGAGAGACACAAATGTTGATTGAGAGACCTCATAAGTACTTAAAGATGGACCATCAATTATAAAATGATATATGAATGAAATGTTACAAAATTAGAATCATATATTACAACCACTCTACTATTTGGATGACAATTATAATTAGAGATTATTTGCCAATGCAATGGAAAGTAATCCGGTTTATTGCAATGCTCCTTTCTCATTCTAATTTCCAAAATACCTGTAATTGTCACTTTATTTTGCAATATTATATCTTTGATCATAAACTTCTTGTTGGGAACATTAGCTCCCCTTACATTCTAAGTAAGTATAATCATATGACAGTCTCCCCGTAGGAGAGTTTCTTCTTCCTGTTGGATCTTCTTTTAACCAATGTTTCAAATTATTGATCCTTCTGCATTTGTTTTTTAACTTGCTTACTAGGTGTTCCAATAAAATTCCTGTCTACATTGTCCAAGGTCTCCTTAATGGACATTTGTGAATCATCCAGATGTTCATTCCCTTCTGCACTTTATTTCCTATCTTGCTTGTAAACTTACCTAATGTGATAGGAGATTCTAATATAATGTCTTCATTATGTCCATTCTGCATATGTTCATTCTACATATGTTCATTATGTTCATATTACATATTGTTTAAGTCCATCAGTAATTACCTGTCTTAAAAACTCTCCCTGTTAGTCTCTATGTTTCTTGTTAAGCTGAGGTTTCCACGTATATCTAACCTTCAGATGATCAAATCTTTATTGAGTCTGGTGAATGGTATAGTTTCAAGTAAATCATATAATGAACTGACCATAATATAAACTCTAGCAAAATTAGTTCTTTTGTTTCTGTTGTACTGATCCAATGCAATTGGTCTCCCAATAAAGCTTACAAGATGGCTAAGGCCACAAGTGATCTAGTATTCAAGTGGGAATTTATGCAAACATATCCAGATGGGAATATTCTCTTGCTTGACATCATCCAGCTTAATTCCAAGTCTCCACAACTGCAATAAAAGTGGTTTGTTTTGGACTTGCCATGGTCTATATTGAAACACTATCTTAGCTTCCTCTAAGCTTGAGAATCTTAACAAAAAAGACATCCTCATTGTTTAACAGGACATCAAGTAATCCATGTGTTTCCATTTGTTCAAGGCACGCTGTGTCATAACTAGAAATGCAATTCTCTTATCAATAAAGCAGCCAAGTAAAGTGGTTATCCATCTATCAACTGTTGCTTTTAATATCTCCAAAGGTGGTGAAACAATTTGCTTCTCAGTTGTTTCATTAGGAGGAAAATACACGAGCTTCTACTCAGGTTTTGAATCTCCCACCACTTGAGTCCAAGTTTTTCAGATGGAACACTATTAAGTTTTGTTGAAGGAGGGTTTACAAAGGTGAAAGTAGGAGGTTCGACAATAGGGGCCTTAGGAAATTGAGAGTCCATAGGTCAAGGATATTGTCTGTAGGGTAAAGGCTAGGCTAAGAAGTGTGTCTGGATAAAATAAGTAGAATAAGGTAGGATAATGCAACGGGAAGATGATGAGTGATTAAGTAGAGACCAGAGAATGAAGAGGGTGGTGTAATAAAAGAAAGTAGACAATGAGCAAGAATAGCAATGCATGAAGATGAGAGATGAGATTGGGAGCTACAGAAGCAAAATCCAGGAATCTCAGTGATGAATAGGCATGGCAATTATGGTCCAGCCCACTCGCTCCGGCCCATTTTTGGCTCAGGTTGGGCGAACCACGGGTCGACTATGGTAGACACTCGCAGGCCACGAGCCGAGCCCACCTATTTTTTCCAAAATGATGTTGTTTTGAATTTTTAAAAAATTAATGAAGCCCGGCGGGTCATAACTGGGCACGGGCCGGTCCATCCCAGCCTACCGACCACGGGCCACTATGGCCCGGCTCATTGACCTGATGATGAAGAAAAAGAGGTACACACTGTTCACACAAGAGAATCATGCTCTAATAGTTCCCTTATTTACCTATTCTTTGAATAAAACTTCTTTCGTTATAAATTTCAAGAAAATCCCACTCTTAAAATAATAATTTTTTAATGTGTTCTAAAACTATGATAGATTTAAGTAGCTTCTTAATGGATAAATTGGACTTTTCTTATTTCTCAATTCCACTCTAGAATATAACATCCAATCTTGCTCTAACTTTTATAATTTAATTATTTTACCCTTAAGTTTTATTTATTCTTTGAATAAGCCTTCATTGTATTGAAAATAGTTATGCAATTCAACCGAAATAGCATAAAGAAAACTTCTATTGAAAATAGGATTTAAAAGAAAAAGTGAAGAAAACTTGATACCTACATCCTATAATCTCGTGATAACTTTTGTCGGAAGAACGCCAAGTGACGACGTTTTGATTTAACTCTAGTCTAATCACGTGTTAGAAAACCAAAATTAGGAGCGTGAGCGTGAGCAGTTGTGGTTATTGCATCATTAGCGAAGTAAAGTATAAAAAAAAGAAAACAGAAGAATAGTGGGCAACTTAGACACACGTCACTCTCTCTCTCTCCCCATTCGGTACTTACTTCGTCCTCTTTTTCCCTTCCGCTACGCCTAGGGTTTCAACTGTCATGAATTAAAATTAAGAAGTTTCGCATTGTAACTTAACAATCTCTTTTACTTTCCCTGAAAACAATTAGAAAATTAAGAATAGGACCCAACAGAAAGCAAGCACAAATCTGCAAACCCTTTGAAACCCATCTCTCAATATCCATGACTGGGACTGTCTGAAATTCTCTTGAGGAATTTATTGACATTTCGGGCTTCAAGTACCTTTACTTTCCCGATGGAAAGATCCAGATCTAAGCGGAATTACTACTATGACCACCAGGATTATGATAATGACACCATGGCTAGAACCAAGCCCCGGTACAACAGCCATCACTACACGCCCAATAACGCCCATCGTCACCGTGGACCGGTTGCCGGAAACAGCAACCGACCTTCAAAACCTCAGCAGGATTCGTCCCTGATGGTGACTACAAGCTATCGCATTCTGTGTCACGATATCAAAGCTGGTGGAGTCATTGGCAAGTCTGGGAGTATCATCAAGTACATAAGACAGCATACTGGCGCCTGGATTAACGTCCACGAGTTGATCCCTGGTGACGAGGAGCGAATCATCGAGATATCCGACACGCGGCGGCGTGACCCTGAAGGAAGAATGCCCAATTTTTCTCCGGCGCAGGAGGCGTTGTTTTTAATACATGACAGGATTCTTGAAAGTGATGCTCAGATTCCGATGAACGGTGGAGTAGGTTATGGGAACGAGGAGGAGGAATTTGGTGGTGGTAGAGGTGGCAACAGAGTGGCTACGAGGTTGGTGGTGTCAAGGATGCATGTGGGTTGTTTGTTGGGGAAAGGAGGAAAGATTATTGAACAAATGAGGATTGAAACAAAAACCCAGATAAGGATTTTGCCTAGAGATCATACCTTGCCTCGTTGTGTTTCCATGTCTGAGGAGATTGTTCAGGTTTACATTAAGCTCTCACTAAATCCTCCTCTTTGTAAAACAATGCTGTAACTCTTTTTTTGTGGGACGTTATGTTAGCTGAAACTGAAGATGTTATGGACGAGAGTTACTTTAATTCTCTGCTTAAATATATAAAGATTTATGAATCCGCCTCCTTTTTAAATGCCACCAGTTTTTCAAATATTTGGCAGTTAAAGCTAGAACATTTGGAATACTGATAAGTTCAGGGACACCGGGTTTACAAAAGTTTTAGAAAGATCAACAGGCTCGTGGATAATTTTATGATTGATCCATGCAAATTACTAAGGGATCTAAATGATTGGAAGGTGCATGAAAGTAATTTTCTTTTTGTCATGAGAATAGAATGATTGTCAGTTGCTGCTCTTTCTTCCCTTTCTAGTTCTTCTACTGCTTCTTCTTGCTGCTCCTCCTTCTCTTCCTTCTCTTTCTTGTTCTTGTTCTTCTTATTCTTGATTCGTTTTTCCTTTTCCTTCTGTATGCTTTTAATTACTGCGATCTTGCTATTTCTATTAAGAATTACATAATTTGTGTTATTTCTAAGAATCTATACTCTCGTCTATCTGGCATTTTCTTGTTAGTGATATAGACTTGACTGGTACTCGTGTCTCTGAAGTTGCTTTTGCTCATATGTCTACTACTTTCTCATTTGATTGTTGAGGAAACACCATCGCTAAGTGGGGCTCGATTATTGAGTTTATTGACATCTCAGTCATGGTAATTTGAGCATTCGTGATTTGACTCGGCCTGAAGGTAAAGGAAGAGGTTGATATTCAGATATGTAGACTATGAGCCACCTAAATTCTGTGTCTATCTCTGTGTAAAGCATCCAGTACTTGGGAAACTATAGGAAATGCAAGGTCATCATGTCTCCACCTAAATATCTGCATTACACTTGTGGACCTTTTCTAAAGCATTGTGGCAAATAGGTTATGCAGGGTCTGATGGATGTAGAGACTAATATACTAGTAACTTGGCAAATAAGGCCCATGGAAAATGTCTGAATAGGCTTTTCTTATGAGTTATTCCTCCTAGTTAATAGAATATATGTTTTTCTTTTGTTACCAAATTTGGATCTTGAATGGAGAAACTATGTCAACTCTAGCTTACCGTGTTCATTGTCTCATGTTAGTTTATGCCTTGCAGGTTGTAGGTGACGTCAATAATGTGAAAAAGGCTGTATCAATAATTTCATCCCGCTTGAGGGAGAGTCAACATCGGGACCGCAGTCATTTTCAGGGACGATTTTTCCCTGACGAGGATTATATACCTTACATGAATAATACAACTCGTCGAGCATCCAGTGATGGGGGCTCTTTTGGTTCACGACAATCTGGGCCAAATTACAGAGGCAATAACTATTCACGACCATCTGGTGTTGCAATTGAATCTGGGGAGGTTCCCAATGATAATACGCAGCCTTTCTATGGTGAGGACCTTGTATTTCGAATACTTTGCCCGATTGACAAGGTTAACAGAGTTGCTGGGGAGTCAGATGGCCTAATAGAATTACTTCAAAATGAAATTGGGGTGGATGTGAAGATCTCAGACCCTGTATCTGGGTCAGATGAACAGATAATAATAATTTCCTCTGAAGAGGTAAACCAATTACTGGTTATTTCTTTTAATGTTTTAAACTTCATTCTGCTAACAATTTATATTTTTTCCAATTTATTTGACCTTGAAGTGATGACCATTTAGTATAGGATACATTTCTTTGTTGCTTAGTGTTACATAGAAATGTAATTAGATTGTATGTTTTGCCTAAAATGTTTCATGCCTGGTTGTGTTCAATAATACTCAAAAAAGGAAAATCTTTTCCTTGGTTTAATTGATGCCTTCTGTACTTTCACCTTTTTCCCTAAGCGTCAAACTAAAGAGTTTGGAGAGGACAAAACTGAAACGGAGATAAAAATTGGGACCTGTTGCAGGCATGCAAAGAAATGTTGCAACAAAGTAATATGAGATAGGCCTCAGGATGCGTATATAAGTTCTTTCTAACGAACATGTTCGATTTTAAAGATTCATAGATCAAAAGCATACTTCTCTAATTTTCTAATTTTACCCAATTTTGAAAATTCTATTGTCTGTTTACATTTCTTCTTAGGGTCCGGACGATGAACTATTTCCTGCCCAAGAAGCTTTATTGCATATTCAGACTCACATTGTTGATCTCATAACTGATAAAGACAATATGGTTACAACTAGATTACTTGTCCCAGCTAGTGATATTGAATGTCTAGATGGAAGAGATGGCTCATTACTTGATCTGGAAAGGTTAACTGGAGCAAAAATACAGATCCTACCAAAAGAATCACTTCCTACATGTGTATCAGGGACTGATGAGCTTGTACAGGTTTGCTACTTTACATAAACAGCAAACTTTTAGGAAGGCCTTTCACATGAAGTTTTCTATTTATTTTTTGGATAATTGTTTCTGGACAATATGCTGGAAGATAAATAACTGTAAACCTGAGTTTATTATTTTGTTGATGATGCACTTTGCATTGCTCCTCTGCAGCATGATTTCTTGACTGACAAACTCTTTAAGTGATTCAATTTTGGTGTTTCTTGATTGCTAGAAGTGAGGAATCCTGAAGCCTACTCAATCTCGATATACTGTCCTTTCTTGTGCTCATGATGTATATTACAATCTTGACGTGAAGTTTGCTATTTGAAATTATGGAGACGAAACATAGAATTCCTTAATGATAAGCACAATTGGTTTTTGCAAAGGTTTACTTTTCTCAACTGATTACTTTTCTCTACAGATTGAAGGGGAAATAAAAGCAGCTAGAGATGCTCTTGTAGAAGTCACATCAAGAATTCGGAGTTACTTATATAAAGAGTTCTTTCAGAAAGATACTCCTTCACCTATTTCTCAATCAGGCCCTCTTGGGAGTGCTTCAGGTATGGAGTCAGCTTCTCCAGATAACGTAGCCGTGGCTCATGAAGTTCAAAATGTTGGTAATCCTCCTGCTGCGATTAATCAGAATGTACAATCTGCACCTACATCTCAGACATCGAAGGTATGGTGCAGTGTAGATAGCCGTTCTGCTAAACCTTGAACCTTCATCCTATTCTAAAAACAATCACATATACACCATTCGTTTCTCATCTACTCTGCATCACTTCCTGTGTTTCTTGGATGTGAAAATTTTGTCTAGCCATACTGCATCTTAGTGCCCATGTTTTCAGAATTCTGAACTAAATAAATTTAAGTCAGGATCAAAAGAGCAGGTTTAATTTACCTTGTTTTTATACAATTATGGAAAGGGGATTATGACTTTTATATAGCAGTTTTAAAAGCAAGTTCACTTTCCATCTTTTTTTCCTGGTATAATTATCAAGATATTGAACAATACAGAAGAATTAAAAGTGACTTTTTGTTTCCTTCTTAAAGATTTTAGAAAGGTGAAATCTATTGCTTTTGCAGGATTGTGGAGTATCTGGCACCAAAGCAGTAAAGCAAAATGAAAGTGAACGCCATGGTGATTCGATAAGTACAATCAACAGGTAGAGGATTCAACTTCATCATCTTTGATAAAGATACGTACAAGAATGCCTTCTGTTTCCATTGAATAATGTTGGCCTTCGTTTTCCTGGTAGAATCCCTAAGCCACTCGTCACTAGGAGTACTCTTGAAGTTGTTATACCGGATTATGCTGTCCCAAAACTTTTAGCCAAATCAAAAAGCAAACTGGCTCAGATTAGTGAGGTGAGCCTAGTCTTTCCCCCTTTTTTTGGTCAGATTCGCATGAAGAACCCCTAACTAATTTATTCTTTATTGAATAGTTGTCTGGAGCAAATGTGACCCTAATAGAAGACAGACCAGAGGTGACAGAAAAGATCATTCAAATTTCTGGCACGCCAGAGCAAGCAGAAAGGGCCCAGAGTTTGCTTCAGGGCTTTATTTTGAGTAGTAAGTCCACCAAATTACTCTTGTGTAGCATCATGTGGATGCTAGTTTCTTCTTCTTGAATTTAAATTTCACTTTGCCTTTTTTCTTTGATTCAGCACAAGAAGATGGACCTTAAACTTGTCCCTGCATTAGGAGTGGACTAAAAATTTTTGGAGCTGGCATTGGTTGTTTCATGCCCTGTTTCCTAACATTCCATTATTTGCCTGTCCTTGAAGTAGCATTTTGTCCCTTCTTGAAAAATGACGAGGGTGGCTTGTCTTTACTTTTGACTGACCCTTTTGGATCATGAATTTTCAGTGTGAAGAGCTCCACTGTAAATGAACCTTGAGGAGCTCTTTTTGTTTTAATGCTATGTGGGATCAGCACGGTAATGTACTGTTCAATGGCTCTGATACCACGGCTAAGTGGCTATATGGCTCTGATACCACGCATACTTTTGTTCATTATCTTGTTTTGCATCCAAAGACTATTCCATGAATTTCAATATTTGCTCGTTTATCTATTCAAAGGATCATACTTTTTGCAAGGATGTTAAAAACAGACGACCTATTGTATGGTTCAATTGTAAGTAAATAAAACCAACAAATATGAGAAATCTGTTACCGCTCGGCAGTATAATTGCATTTCATCAAAGGAAGACGCAAAGTCAAATAGTCATACATATGTATGTATATATATTACAACAAACGATGGATTTAAGTTATTAAACTAAAAATTTATCAACATTCTGTTTATAACAATAGAAGCTTTATGGTAAGCTCCGAAGGCTGCGTTATATTCTTGTATTCCAATCTTTCAAGTTTTGGAGCAAAGCTCAAATCTTGACGAAGGAGGTGCTTAATTTCTTCAATTTACGTCGGATTACATCTCTCGGTACTTCAAGCGTTTTTGTATTACTTCACATTGAAATTGATGTTATTTTATCATAAGCACTTAAAAACATAACCCGATGTTACATGGATTTGTTTAGAAGATATGAAAACGATATAATATCTTGTTTTCAGTTATTATCATCAACTCAAAAGTCTTCAAATTATATTAACATCTTTTACCATTTACATGCCTCTTAAAAAAATTAAAATATCAATTAATATGAAGAATGTTTAAATACACAACAAAAAATGGAAATTATTGAATCTTTAAAAAAAGGTACTAAATTGGTTGAAAGTTTTTTTTCGAAAGAATATTAGATTATTTTAACTGAAGTTATTACAATATTTTAAAAAACTATGAAGTTGCAGCTACCTAGGTTTTCTTAACATGAAAGGTAATTGTATATGGAACTGATGAACTACATTCTCTGTTTAGAGAAGTTGATGAATAACCTCAAGGTTTGTTCCCAGTCGAAAGAAAAATTCACTACATCCACCATGTATTGAATCTTACTCCATATAGTTTTAGTGAATTCACAAGCAAAAAACAAATAATCTCGATCCTCATCCACATTATGTCATAAGACACAAGAATTTTCAGTCGGTTGAAACCACCTGCATTTAGTGCGAAGTATATTTTTGATAGTTAACTAAGTAATAAAAGGAGCTTTAGGGTTTAAGCAATTTTTCCAGATAAGATTCGTTTGTGAAAAGCCATTGAGGATTTGGAGTCTAGTAAATGGCATCTTCCCTATTCGTGTCCCCCAACTGTGGAAGGATCTCACTCAGTGTGGAGAAGCCCCTAAAGTTACCTTCCCATTCGCCATCATGGATGTAACATCCCATTTTTCATACTATGGATTAGAGCCTTAGATTTCTATAAATGAGAAATAGTAATAAGAGATTGAAAAAAATGCATTTCATACTCATGCATAATAAAAATTGTGAATTTGATTGTTTTGTACACACTATGATGACTATTCATGCACTCATTTCACATTTTCCGGGTATAAATGATTTTAATGTGATTATGATGTGGATTATGAGTATTATGTCATGAATCTTGGTTAATTAATGATTATTGGTGATATAGGAAATTATTTGTTAAATTAAGAGATTTCTAAAATTATGAGTATTTTTGAACTAGGAAAAATGTCAAATAGCAAGACAATTGATAAATGGTAGTAGAATTAACTGTCAAATGGCAGTAGAAATTATTGATAAATGACATTAAGATTTAATGACATGTGTCATTGAAAATTAAGAGACAGTTAGATGAGAATTGGGAGACAAATGGACTAGTTATTTAAAAGACCAAGGAGAGACCATAAGAAAGTGACAAGTATCACTTGCCACACCATATGTCTTAACCCACGATGTTGTGCTAAAGACCATCTCTTCTTTCATTTTTTTTTGGCCAAATGCTCTCATCATCATCTTCTTCTTCCTCTTTTCTCTCAACCTATGACACTTACTAACCCTCACGATTTTTTATTTATGCCAACTCCTTCACTTCTTTCCTCAAGATCCTTGCTATCTCTTCATCTTGTCACAAGAAAAACCTAATCTCTCCTTCATAAATGATGATGATCATGTGATGCATGGAAGAAGCTAGGGTTACGAAGTTTTGATGAAGCTTTGAGGAAATCAAGTAAGTTATACTTTGATCTTCATGGGTAGTTGTAAATGAAACAAATATGGTGAATATTTTGATATTAAGTGATTACGTGCATGGTGATCTATATATGTGCATCATGGATGAAGAATGAGAATATTGATGTCTTGTTTTGTATATATGATGGATAATAAATTATGAAATGTTATAGGGATATTTTTGGGATAGATTTATAGTGAAAATGATGTATGAAAATGATCAAAAATGTTGAGGAATAAATGGACATATTTATGACTGGTTTTGTGTTTATGATTAACATTAGATTATGAGTTGTATTAAAGATGTTTGTAAGATAAAATGGGTATGGAAATAGTGTTTGAGTGCACGTTGAAAGTTGAAAAATGAAGAAGTGTGATTATATCCTATTTTGAATTGATGAATGATAGATGATATGTTTTGAATTGGTATGATTGATGAACCTTAAGTATGAGTTGTTTTATTGATGATATTAAGATAGAAATGAGATGAGAATAATAAGGAAATGAAGTAGAAATGATTATTTTGGCATGAGATGTCTTGAGTATAACATGGAGAAAGTCAGAATGTATAAATGATAAGATTAAGTAAATGATGATGAAACAAATGAGTAGAGTTTTGTGAATTTTAATGCAACTAATATGGTAGTTGAATTAGCATATAATGAATTTTCAACTAATATGGCCCTCACCCTACGATCGTGGCCAGTTTTTATGGTTTCTGTCACGATCGTGGGGCATCACGATCATAAGAAAGTGCCCTACGATTGTGGACTACCATATGGAGTAAAAAGTGGTCTTTTGGTTGATGATTGAACCAACTAATGTTGAGGTACTTCATTATGATGTATTTAGGCTTAAATGAAGCTTGGAATGAACTTAGTATGATGCTTGAATGAGTGATTAAATATGTGATATGCTTAGGGTGATAATCAAGGTTATAACTTAAGCATGAATGATTGACGTCAACAAGACAAAATCAGGAAAATTGGAGATGCTATAAGAATGATAGTGACCCTATGAATGTTAATATGATTCAAAGAAGAAGAGCAATGTGTATTAAGTAATGGTGAATGAGAAATTGGATATTATGAGATCTTATAATGGTAGAAAGAGGATTGGAAAGTATCTATTTGATAGATATATGATTGAATGATGGGCTTAGATTAATCTTGTACAAATGAGGTATAATCTTAAGTTCAAATTAGACATATATGAGTTATAAAGTATGAATGACCATAATATGTGAATTAAAGAAACATACCCGAAATAGTCAATATGAGCATGCATTATACATTACACATATACATATGTGTATAACTAAATGTTTATGTGATGTTCAATTAGTAATGTGTGTGTAATGTGTATTGCATGAAGTTGATACACAAGGTTGAAAGTCAGCATCTAAACATTTCCGGATCATGGAAGCTAATGTTAATTTAGAGCGTACTGTGAGTCGACTTAGATGGTATTACTATAATTGATTATTTTGTTTATATTTCTATATTACATTGATATTGGTGTGAATGTGATTGTGTTGATTCCGGACATAAATATCCGAGGTGTTTGATGCATGAATAATATATTAGAAGTGCTCATTGTATGTGAAATTGACTGAATAAGTGATACTTAACTTAATTGTTGAATGCCGAACCAAGGTCCGATGATAAATGTGAATATGCATGTGTCATATTGAGCACAAGTGAATTATTGAATATATGTGATGCATTTCATTACAAAAATGCATGATAACATAAAGGCAGTTTTGACCGGAATAGCTATCGAAAAAGAGTTTAAAGCTCATAATGTGATTAAGAGCTAAAGGCACACTACGTATAATGAGCCCTGCATCTCTAACAAATAAGGGACAATTATTAATGAGTCTGGTATCCACAATGAATACGAGATAGTTATAGGCACTCGATCATAACAACGTAACAATTGAAAGTGAGTCTCATGAGCATTTTATATATATTTGCCATGAATGAGAAATATGAATTAAGTGAATATGAAGTGTATGTGATTCAATATGTTAATTAGTGAAATGATGTAAATTACATGATTACATGAATTGATGTGTTATGTGAATTAAGTGAGCCATCGAGGATGGTCCGCTCACTGAGTTCGCAAAACTCAACAAAATTGTAACGTTGTTTTTCAGGTTTAGAGGATACCCAGTTAGACCAATTAGAGTATAACCACCACCTTCGAAAAGGAGTTTGAGGTCGAGATCAGTTGGCGTTTGTATATATTTTCTATGAATTTAGTATTAAACATTGTATTTCGCAAGTGTTGTTTATTATATAAATGAATTATGTTTGTAATAACAGTTTTGATTAAACACGCTTCGTTTTTGTAATGGGCCCAGATGAGTACTGAAATTTTGACGATAGGTTCATTGTTTGTAATACTTGCAACTGAGAATGTTTATGAATAAAATGGGCCAAAAAAGTTGATTATTGGTTTTCTGTAATATACGTATGATGTTAAAAAAATTGTACTAAGTTTGACTGACCGTCCTAGTACACCACCCTTGTAGAGTGTATTCTTGAATACAGTCTATGTGTTTGGGAATATGCCCTATGGGAGTGGGATGCTACAATGGATTACAATGGAGACTCTCTCCTCGATAGGCAATCAATTTCTCAAATGTGCAAAAGTTGAATTACTTATGAGCGGCTTGACTTCAAGCTAATTATCAAACCATATCCAGATATTTCCTCCTCCATTCACTCTATGTTTGATATAGGGGTAGATAAGGTGCCTTATCTTCAACATGTGATTGAATGACCAAGAGAATTGAGTGGACTCGACAAGCTGCCAAAATTTAAGATTTTTAAAGTGGTATTCATGGATCCATTTAGACCATAATACTTTCTTATTTGAAAAAAGTTTCTATATTCACTTACTCACTAGCACATTCAACATAGCTGAGGAAGAAATGATGCTTAACCTTCCATTTTTCTTAAGGATTGAGAGCTTACTCCATTTCACTTTTGTAGTTTTTCTAGTTACAGCTTTACCAAACCAAAGAAATGCTTTCATAAATCTGTCAATTTCCTTAAGAATCTTTTTTGGAAGAGCAAGATGTGTCATCTAGTGAATACGTAAACTGATAAGGACTGAAAAATTAATTTTATCCTAGCTGCATAAGATAAGTTTCTGTCTTGCCAGGAATTCATCTTGAATTTGAGCTTTTCCAGAAGGGGAATGCAATCTAAGTACTTCAATTTTGAAGTAGAAATAGACACACCAAAATATCGAAAAGATAGAGCTTGCATGCATAAATTGGTTGAAAGTTTTAACCGTTTATCTTGAAAATATAAGAAAGCTTAACAAACTTGCGCTTATATAATGAAAGATAAAAACTCGAAGTTACAATAAGAGAAAAAGAAATAGTTATGTAAATATTTTTTAAAAATTAAAGATATATTAAACATCAAAATACAAGTAACTAAGCCTTACAAAACTTCAAGTATAACTTCACTTAATTCAATCTCCAAAAGTTATTGTAGAGGATAATACTTAACAAAGAAGGCACAACTCCTTGCAAGGTAACAATGAAAACAAATTAGAAAACACATGCACACCATGTAATTTCATAACCAAAAGAGATTTATTAGCTAACATAATTAAAACCAACAACAACTTAATTGACTTCTATTTATGCATGTTCTTCGAGCTCATCTACGTAAGATCTATGGAGATAAAGCCTTACTGTATAAATGTTTTCAAGAACAATGGAAGAGATTAGGTTGTCGTATGGATCAGGCTACTTCTAAGGCATTGAATTGGAGATTAAAAACCCTTTATGAGTTTTATAAGATGGCTATCTCAGGTTTACAAGTTGTTTGGAGTTGATTTGTTGATCCAGCTGATAAGTTCCTTTGTCACTTGCTCCTTGGTTCTATAAACGACCATCTTAATTCTATAGGTTGTTTAGAGCTGATTTACTATCAATTGTTCATTGTTCCAACTGATAAGTTCCTTTGCCACTTGCTTCTTGGTTCTTTCACAACCTTAGAAAAGCCTAACATTTTTTCCTTTTAAAATGAGTAAATAGAGCTACCAAAGGCAATAGTGAGAATTACGTTGCCAACATTGGAGTTACCTTTTTCTTGGTTGATCTTATTAAAGATCTCTAAATAATTAAGAATTGTTTCTTTAACCTTACAAAGAAATTGGATGTTGTTCCATATGAATGTCGAGAACATACAATTAAAGAATATATGAGACAAAGATTCTTGACTAGTTTTGCATAGGCAACAAGTAGGTGATATATTGAGGAAGTTCATCTTATCTAATGTTCCTAACCTTTTCTTATAGACAAGCCATATGAGAACATATTTTTGGAAGAACTTTCTTGCACCAAATTATTCCATACTAGGCTATTTTTTTGTTGTTAAGGAAAATAAATTGCTTTACAAGAAGCATTGGTGAAATTTCTTGTTGAATGCTTTAGCCAAATATAACCTCTTCACTTACTCTAAGATTATAGTTAGGTATAGGCTAGGCAATTAGGCCCGACCTGACCTGACCCATTGTCATCCCTAGTTAGGTATGCAATTTAGAAGTGGAGTTGAATTAATTACCCAATTATTCTCATTTATTATATCACTCACTTTGGCATTTTTAAGGAATCTATGTCTCAAATTTGAACGTAAATTAGATCTACAAAAGGGGCTTATCTTGCTCTAATTATCAATCTAGAATGAAGCCACTTTCCTATTGCCAAATCTATAAAGGATGCTTTTATAGAGAACTTCCCTCAACTTAAGTAAATGAGCCATAAGCCATAAAAATGGTGGTTTTGGTGTACAATTTTCACAAAATTTTTCTTTTTAGAACGTAGATATGGATTCATTAAACCCATAGGGCCTCTTTATTAGTGATAAATCTTCAAATGCTCTTTGTCAATAGCACTTACTAGTTCGAGAGATAGATACAATAGCAAGTCCTCCTGTTTTTTTAGGAAGACACATTTATGTTTACTTGAATTTGAAAATGATCTATTTTGTAACTTTCCAGACCATATAAAATTTCTTAGCATCCTTTCGATGGTTTTAATTAGAGCTTTGGATAGGAATATATTTCAAGACAAATAGATGTGAAAGGAGTTAAGGATATAGTTGATTAAATGAATTCTTCTAGCATAAGAGAGGGATTTGTTGTACCAATAGTTGGTCATGCTATGAATTTTCTCCAGTAATGGTGAGAATTCTCTAAACCTTAATTTTCTTGTAGTTATTGGTAACCTTAGGCTTTTCAGCTTATGAAGAAACTCAAAATTTTTAAATTTGTACCTAAGGAGTTTTCTAAAGAACAGACTAAAGGAGTAAAAAGAGTCAAGGAAAATAGAAGGTTCATGTTAAGCTCTGATGGCAAACCTAAATTTGATTGTTGTGATTAGGTGAAAGAAGAGAGAGAGAAAGCAAAGAAGGAGAGACTATGGCACGTTATCTAACCACAATAATGCTCAGAGGAATCATTATTTTATTTTCAATTTATCTTGAAGGTTTTGTTATATCCTTATATTCCAATCTTTCAAGTTCTGGAGCAAAGCTCAAATCTTGATGAAGGAGGTGCTTAATTTCTTCAATTTATGTTGAACTGCATCTCTCGGTACTTGAAGCGTTTTTATATTACATCACCTTATAAGCACTTAAAAACATAACTTGATTTTACATAGATTTGTTTAGAAGATGTGAAAACGATATAATATCTTGCTTTCAGTTATTATCAACAACTAAAAAGTCTTCAAACTGTATTTAACACCTTTTACCATTTACATGCCTCTTAAAAAAATTAAAATATCAATTAATATCAAGAATGTTTAAATACACAGCAAAAAATGGACATTATTGAATATAATAAAAAATAAGAAGTAAATTGATTAAATTTTTTTTGAAAGAATAATTAGATTACTTTATCTGAAGCTATTACAATATTACAATATTTCAAAAAACTATGACATTGCAGTTACCTATGTTTTCTTAACACGAAAGGTAATTGTATATGGAAGTGATGAACTGTATTCTCTTTATCAAGTTTGGAGAACTTGATGAATAACCTTAAGGTATGCTCCCAGTCGAAAGAAAAATTCACTACATCCACCACATATTGAATCCTGCTCCATATGGCTTTAGTGAATTCACAAGCAAAAAACAAATAATCTCGATCCTCGTTAGCATTATGACATAAGACACAAGAAGTTTCAATTGGCTGAAACCCCCTGCATTTAGTCTGGTGTTTGTTTTTGATAGTTAACTAAGTAATCAAGGAAGCTTTCTTGTTTAAGGAGTTTTTCCAGTTGAGATTGGTTTGTGAAAAGCCCTTGAGGATTTGGATTCCAATAAAAGGCATCTTCCTTATCCGTGTCCCCTAACTGTGGAAGGATCTCACTTAGTGTGGAGAAGCCCCTAAAGTTACCTTACCATTCGCCATCATGGATTAGAATGGAGACTCTTGCCTCCATAGGCAATTGATTTCTCAATTGTGTAAAAGTTGGATTGCTTATGAGCGAACTGACTTCAAGCCAATTATCAAACCGTATGCAGGTATTTCCTCCTCCATTCACTCTATGTTTGATATAGGGCTAGATAAGATGCCTTATATTTAGCATGTGATTGAATGACCAAGAGAATTGAGTGAACTCGACAAGCTGCTAGAAATTAAGATTTTTAAAGTGGTATTCATGGATCCATTTAAACCAGAATACTTCCTTATATGAAAATAGTCATCATATTCACTTACTCACTAGCACGCTCCATATAGATGAGGAAGAAATGATGCTTGGCCCTCCATTTTTCTTAAGGATTGAGAGCTCACTCCATTTTACTTTTGTAATTTTCCAGTTACAGCTTTACCAGATCAGAGAAAAGCTTTCATCAATCTATCAATTTCCTAAGAATCTTTTTTGGAAGAGCAAGATGTGTCATTCAGTGAATGTGTAAACTACCGAGGACTGAAATAATTAATGATATCCTAGTTGCATAAGATAAGTGCTTGTCTTTCCAGGAATTCATCTTGAATTTGAACTTTTCCAAAAGGGGAACGCAATCTGAGCACTTTAACTTTGAAGTAGAAATAGGCATACCAAGATATCGAAAAGATGGAGCTTGCATGCATAAATTGGTTTAAAGTTTTAACCTAGGGAATTCAAAATCAACAGATTCTTTAAGAGGATAATCAGTTAGGAGATGAGGCAATACATGGGACACCCTTCACACAACAAAAGATTAAAAAAGTTCTAGTCAGTTTGCATCCCTCCAAAGCTCCTAGACCTAATGGATATTTTGAATGTTTCTTCTAAGAGACTTAGGAAATCACTGGTAACCTTTTAATTGAAATTGTACGAGAATTTTTTTCTTCATCAAATAATGTGAAGGAAATGAACAAAACTTTTATATGTCTCATCCCAAAGAATTTAAATCCCTCATCCATGATGGATTACAAGCGTACATCTTATTACAATGCAGTCTACAAGTTAATTGCAAAGGTTCGTGCAAACAAATTGAAGCTAGATTTGAAAGATGTCATTAACTCAACTCAACGCACATTCAAAATTGGGAGATCAATAGGAGACAACATATTGCTCGTACAGGAATTAATGAAAGACTACACCTCAAGAAGAGCTATCAAAAGTTGCACATTCAAAATTAGTATCTTCAAAGCTTTTAACACCATCAAATGAGATTTTATAGAATCTTGTTAACCAGCTCTTGGATTCCCAGTACAATTTTTGAAATAGATAATGGAATGCATTATAACAGCTTCCTTTAGCATGGTGACAAATGGAGTACATACTCAAATATTAAGAAATACTAGGGGAATCAGGCAAGGAGATCCTTTTTTTATGGATAATGGAATGCATTATAGTAGATTCCTTTAGCATGGTGACAAATCGAGTACCTATTCAAATATTTAGAAATACCAGGGAAATAAGGCAAGGAGATCTATTTTCCTTACTTATTCACACTAGTTATAGAAACTTTATCGAGGATGCTCATCAATCTTATCTCTTGCAATGGCAGGATTCAATATCAGCATAGATGTACAGAGTTGAGGATTACACACTTGATTTTTGCTAATGATCTAATGTTATCACTAAATTAATCTTGGGCATTTTGGAGTTATTCTCAACATGTTTTGAACTAAAGGTCAAGGCTAACAAAAGTAATATGTTCATTTCTTCTAACATGAGGAATCAGTCAAGGTTAAGCAAAAGAACTAGCTTTAGCATTCAAATTCCACCATTTAGATATGTTGGTATCCCTATTACCACTATTAAGCCAAAATTTATTAACTGCATTATGCTAATTGAATCATACAAAGCAAGAATCAATACTTGGCAAAATAAATTTCTATCCTTTATTACTAAGCTAACTGTTATCAATTATGTCCTAAATAGCCTACTTGTACATTGGATTGCCTATTTAATACTCTGTAAGAAAGTCATTAAGGAGATCGAAAAGAGTATCAAAGCTTTCTTATAGTCTAATAAAGTAGAAAATTCAAAAGGGGCAAAGGTTAAATAGGAAGAGGTATCCATTCCAAGGAGGATGAGGGGTTTAGGAATTGTTCCTATTTCTCTTATGCAAAAAGTCCTTTTAAGGAAAAGGCTTTGGAGGTTATACATTGACAAGGGAGCATTATGGATTAAATGGATTAATGGGTTCTATCTAAAAAACCAGAATATGTGGTAGTTGGAAATAAATAGGGGACACTCCTGGTTTTTCATACATATGTTGGAATTAAAAAATTCCTTATACCCTTAGATCAAGCACAAATTGGGGGATTGTTGACCCCCGAAATATTTTTGTCGAATTAAGCATGATAGTTATGCAATAAGCATGGAATTTGAATTTCTGCCTTGGCATGAATTATAAGGTCATGATAGAAATATTATTGGAGTTAATTAAATTTTTGTGTTAGTAGGATTTTAT
>JANIIA010000008.1:15569530-15593205 GCA_027478495.1 Erythroxylum alaternifolium | reverse complement strand
CTTTGTATTATTCTTAATTTTATAATTGTATGATGATGATTGTCTTTGTTTATATTAATTGTGGTTATTATTTATATATGAAATACTTAAAAATTATTGTTATTTCATATTAATTGTTATTATTATTTATTATTAAGATTTTTGAAAATGTGGTTGATGTAAACAGTAAACTAGTAAAGTATACAGTACAACTGTACAATATACTAATGGACTATTTTGTAAATTTTAAAATTTAATGACTATTTTTAAAATTTTAAAAATTACCTGAAATAGTATTCGGTATTGATCGGTATTGGTATAATTTCGTTTCAGAATTGAATCCGATACCGAACCTGATATAGTATTCGTAAGTTTGATATCAATAGAATTTCGATGTGTCGCTAGGTTGTCGGGTATTTTAATGCTTTCATTCTGAAAGACGACGACGTCAATTCATTTGCGGGTCATCTTTAGGACATGGAACATAGTTTGAACCAACACGACATCGAATTGACTATTCGACAGGTTGGCACCTGATCATGTCCTTGCCAAATTCAACCCATCGTCTTCAGCCGGTTACTCGTTCCTCGGCAGGCATCAGAGTCTTAGACAGACCCCTATAAACTCTAGTTCTATTGAAGCTCTCCTTAACTGTTTCACTTTCCAATTCACCAATAAATTTTCATCTGCTGGCTCATTTAATCCTATCTTACTGCTGCTGCCGCTTCTAAGATGGACACAAGGCTAGTTTTGGGCATGTCTCCTCCTGGGTACACTTGATTACTTTTTTATCATTCTGCTTGTTCATTACTTTCTTAGCTGCTTTACGTACCATTTGTTTCTACATCTTTACCATCAATTTGGTTGCTGTTGTTCCCTTCCAGAGATATCAGAAAACGAATGATGTTTCTTAAAGAGTACTAGAAAATATTCTACGGCATAGTAATTACGCCCACCATTTGGATTGTCTTTGAAATCTGTGGACGGGAAGTGACATAATAATGGGAAAAATTTAAATGTCCATAATGCTCACCGCCACCGGCAATTTTTCTCTTTCCATTATGAAAGACCCAAAATCACTTGTCATAAAATATATTTTGAGTGCAAAGAAATGGAGAGAGTGATCCAAATTGGAACAGGCACATATATTGTGGCTTGAATGAAGAAAGGCCTAGTATAGTTCAACTCTGCATGTTGCCATGCAAAAATTTAGTCAGGATCCGCATGAACTTTGTCAGACTTATTTGCAAAATTTTCCGAAATCAGGTTGAATAATCTATCTTGAACTTACTCAAATTCCAATGTTTTCTTACGCAAATTTCATTTTCGGTCTGAATACCAGGAGAAATTTCCCCATCCAGCATGCTAAATGCTAAATTTGTTCTTTTTTTTTGGAGAAATTAAAGATTGAATTGAAGAATAATACTAATGTTAAGGGAAACAAGCAACTAGCTAAACAAGTTCATAAACATAAGTTAATACTATAAAAGGAGAAGATTATGAAAAAAGCTAGCATATTTCTCCTAGTGCGCCTTCCTTATTTGATGCTCCTGGTGTCATGATCATCTGAGATTGAAAGTATTTTCAAGCAGGATAGAATTTGATCCCCTATCAACTATTTAATCTAGTCTGCAAATCGAGAGACCAAAAGCCAAGTTTATATTGGCTAGAGATTTCTTATCAACTTGGAGAGAGCTTGAAAACTAAAAGTGTTCGCTTATTAAGCTCATCAGTTCCATAAAGATTTGTTGCTTCTTTATTGACTTTCCTTGTAAGATCCTTTGATTCCTTTCTTTCCATATTTCATACACTACTCTTTAAAGGATATTTTGAATATAATGGAATCCTCCTTGGTTCTCCATTTTTTTTTATTGATCCAAGCTATGATATCTGGCCAAGCTTGAGTTTGACACGAGAGTATGCATTTGTGTAGGATCTCTTGCCATACATAGAGAACTCACTTTGAAAGAATAGATGCTTGATGATTTCAAGTACTTGATAGCAGAAAGAGCAGTTGTTGGAGATGAGTGTATTACCATGAATTTTTTCCTTGGTTAACCTTTCTCTAATGGCTAGCCATAAGGTGAAAGAGAACTTAGAATGGATTGTTTGAACCAAGCCAACCTATCCCAAAACACTTTAGGGGCTCTGCTTCTTAGGACATGTTTGCATGAGTTGTTTAAGTAGTTGCCTAAGGGGTGTCTTGACTAGTTGATGGGGTGTCTTGACCAGATGATAGAGTCCCTATTGTTGGAATCTGGATTGTAAAGGGGAGCAATGGTAAACAACTTATCTCTGGTTCTTTGGCTAATATTGAATCTATTTTCACTTAGGACCTTTCTTATTGAAACCTCTTTAGATATAGTTTCCTTTACAGTTGTCACTTAAAGGCCCCAATATCCTCTATTTATCATATCAAAAGTTGGTATTGGAACCATCCTCTAACCTGTGCTTGAAATCTAGCCTCATTTGATACCTCAGCTTTAGGATATGGAGCATGGTCTGAGAAGAATTAGATTTTATGGAGAAAGATTAGAAGTTTGATGCTCTAGATAGTGAGAATGAACCTATTTAACCCATAAGGATTCATTATCAACCAAAATCCTCCAAATTCTCTTAGCCATTAGGACTCTATTGGTTAGTATGATGTGTGCAATGCCTAGACCAGCCTCATCTTTAGGCGAGCAAACATTCCCTCATCCCACTTTAGCTACAAAACCTTGCTAATGTCTCTTGACCAAAGGAAACTCCTTAGCATCTTCTCATTAGTTTTGATTAAGCTCTTTGGGAATATTATCTGAGAAGACCCGTACACATGTTTAGAGTTTAGAACAAAATTTATAAGTTGAATTCTATCAACAAAAGAGTGGATCTTGTCGCACTAACTATTAGCTCTCTTTTTTATGCTTTCAATGAGAGGCAAAAAGTCCCTATAAGTTGATCTTTTATGGGAAATAGTGATGTAGGACAAATAGAAGAAGTACTAACTAAAATTCACAAAATTAATAAATATAGCTGATATTAGGTTATTGTAATATCAAGTTTCAGGTCTGGATTTCAGCTAGGAATGTTGAAATTTCATTTTTGATATATTTGATTGTTTGAATTTAGGCTTAGAATTTTATGGTTTAATATGGCTAGAATTTAGGTTTATGATAACTAAAATTTGGGTTAGGTTTGCTGGAATTTATTGAGGAAACAAAGAATGGAGGGTAGAAATCTATGAATCACTCTTAGGGTCTAAGAATCAGTCTTAAAAGAAAGCATCACACCTTCTAGTTGAAAACTCAAGTTTGAAGTAAAATTCAGGATTGTTATTTATGAAAGGCTAAGTATACACATATTTATATAGAAGTTATTAGAACCCTTATTCTAGTAAGAAAGAGTTCCTAACAAATTTAAATTCTATCTATTAAAAATTTTACAGATTTGAGTCCTAAACAATTAGGATAACATATTTAACCCACTACTATTCCATATCTAATAGGGAATCATAATAATCTAAATTTTAGGTTTTATCTTTGTTGTCAACTCAATTTCTAACCCTCATCCTATTAAATTAAGGCTTGTGGTTAACTAATTTTTCCTCTTTTATTTCTTTTATAGACTTTAAGCTCTTTTGCATCAAATATGTAACCCCAGATAAGTAAAAGGAAGTTGTTCGACTTGGAGGCTTGTCGGATTTGAGATCCAAAAGGTCAGATAAGAAGCAGATGATGAAATAAAGACCTAGCTCTTTCCTTGATTCATTACAAGATCAGATAACTCTTTGAAAGTTCTAATAGACGTGATTAAAGAACTAATGGAGTGAGAATCAACCCCTGAGAATAGTAATAGGTTATCTGCAAATAATAGGCTATATATATTGGGTCTTTTTCATTTTTTATGGAATTTGAATTTCCTCTCCATTCTTGTCACATAACCAATAAGTATAGACAGAACATCAGTGCTTAATGTAAATAGTTAAGGGGATGAAGGATTACCTTAGCTTAATCTTTGAGCAACTTTTAATGAGCTTTGTTGGTTTCCTATTCACTAGTATGCTATAACAGACCTTGGAAATGATTGTTCAATACAAATAGGAATTTTGGAGGAAAATCAAATGCATTCAAGGTGTTGATGATGAATTTCTAGTTGATTGAGTCAAAAGCATTGTGAAAATCCATCTTGATTGTACAACTCCTTAATGAGTGTTCTTTATTATAATTCTTGAAGCTTACTAGTTGTCTCCTTTCATTAAATGCTCCTTATGTTTGATCAGTGAGGGGCTTTGTTACCACTTTAATTCTTGAATCCAAGAGCTTTGCAATAACTTTTTAGATTGTATTACAACAGGAGATTGATCTATATTCTTTCAAGGAGCAAGAGTATCAGCAGTTTTGGAATAACAATTATGAAAGTCTTATTAATTTCTCTCAACATTTTGCCTTTGTTAAAAATTCAAGAATAGCCTCTAACACACTACATGCTTGGTGAGTTGCCAAGGTTTCTAGAAGAAAAGAGCATTAAATTCATCAGGACTTGGTACCATATTATGTTTGAGCTCAAAGAGAGCCTTTTCCACATCATCTTAACAGAAAGGAAGAATCAAACTATTTGCATCAGCCCCTGAAATTCGATCAGTAATGAAACAGTTAAGCATCCGCATTGAATATAAACAATTCGTAGCTGAACCAAGAGTGTTGAAATAATCATATGTTTCTTTCAACAAATCAGCTTGGGAATGAACCAAGGAATCAGCTTCTTTTTGAATTGTTGCAATTCTATTGAGGCTCTTTGTAGAGAATTGACTTGTGAAAAAAAGATGGATTCTTGTCACCATCATTAAGCCATTGGATTCTTGATCTTTGTTTTATAATAGAATAGCTAACCTCCATAACTTGAGTGTGAACTTGCAAAGCTTTATTTTCCTCTTCTTGTTTTCTAATAATAGAAGGGTCTTAATAAAGTATTTGTTGGGCCTTAGCTAGTCTAGCTTTTGCATCTATCACTAGTTCGTGACTATTTCTATAATTATGTTGATTAAGTAGATTTTAAGTTGCTCTTTAATCATATGCACCTTTCTCATTTAAATGAAAGAGTGCAAGCCTTGAAACGAGTGATTTAAACATTTGATGATGCCCCTTTCAGAACCTTCATCATTCACCAAATAGTTGTTGAATCCAAAACGATAAGATCTCTTTTGCCTCAAAATAAGGTTTAGGATCATAATTGGAGTGTGATTAGAGAAGAGGGGATTGTTAAAAACAACTTTGCTTTTAGGAAAGAGACTTAACCAGTAGCTATTGAACATTGCCTTCTCAAGTTTTTTCTTTAAGAACCACCTACCCTGTTGCTTGTTACTTAAAGAGAAAAAATGGCCTGCCATTTTCAGGTCAGTAACTTAAATATTACTAAAACATATGAAAAAAATCTTCTGAATGGTTCTAGAGATAAGCATCGCCTTCTACTTCCAAAGGATGCAAGGTGCTATTGAAATCACCTAACATAATCCAAGGATTTTCAATACTTGCTTGGATTTCCCCCAATTTTCTCCATAAGGAATTCCTTTGAAATGCAAAGTTAGGGCATAAACAAAAGTTATATGAATGCATAACTTCTCCTGTAAAAGCTCTAAATCTAAATGGATGAGTTGATCAGAGATTGTGGAATGATAAATCCTTATTTTGTCTGGATTGAAAGCTACTACAGTTTTACCATTATAATGGGAACAATGGTTTGAGATAATAGACCATTTATTACTAAAAAAACCAAGCTCTTTGTAGTTCTCTTCCTTCAACTTCGTTTCCAAAAGACCAATCAAACCTGGTTTAATCCCTATAAATAGTCTCGAAGAAGAAGTTGTTTTTGGGGCTGACGCCTTCTAACATTCTAGGAGAGAAAAGCTATTGTGAAGACTGGTTTATAGTTGGTGCCTTGTTCCTCCTTCTGAGTTTCCTTTTAATCGTGGACTTTAAATCATTATCTAATTCAGTGATATTTTGAATATTTGGGGAGCTACGGTTGAGAGCCTTAGATGTCTTAAAAATGAAGGGAACAATGTTGTGATTGGTAGGCAAAATCATAGCTTGGTTTGGTTTATTGCTAAATGAATTCTAAGATTCCATAGTGTTTTCCTTTAAGGGATCTTTGTCTATCTGCTGAAGAGCACTAGCGTTTATGTTGCCTGTTGTTGATTCTATGCTGTTGGAGGCATTATAAGGAATAGGCTCTAATGACACATTCTCAACTTGTAAGTTTCTGGTTCCCATCTTCTTTTCCTAAATCAATCTCTTTTTCTCTTAGAATGTTTAACCACATTAGCTCATAGTAATAGCCATTTTGAAATTTCCTACCTATGGGCTTCCACGTCCTGCCTTGGTGGTGAACCTGAGGTCTTTGTTGGTATGAAACTGAGACCTCATCTTCATAGAGTTCATCAATTTCATTAAGTCTCAATATAGAAATCACTTCTGGAATCTCTTGATTAATGTGCACATTCACACATATTCTAGCGTAACTTACACTCTTCATGCTTGTAGCGGATTCATCCATTCTGATTTGTTTTCCTATGAAACTTGCAAGGTGATTGAGGCCAAAGGTGGTCCAATATTCAAGTAGGATATTATGGACATTAATCCAAAGAGGAACTTGTTTTTTCTTAAGAGCTTGAAGGTGAATTCCTAATTTTCATTTCTGTACGAATTTGGTCATATTGCTAAAGTGCAACGGCCATTATCTTGGACCTTTTGAGTATTCTCAAACTGGAAAAGGAAGAAATTATCCTCATTAACTATGGCTTCTTCAAATCTATGTATTTCCAACGTGAATGAGCCCATGTATTTAAGGGTGGGAAAGTAGACCTTTTGTCTAAGAAAAAATCAATCAATGTTGAATCCTATTTGGATGCACCTCTTCTAAAAAGCTCCAAAGGATGGGCTACAATGGTGTGCCTCGCTTCCATGGAAGGGGGACAATACTTGAGAAAAGTTACAAGAGAAGAATTGCTCAAGACCTACCTCCAAAAGCACTCAGAGAATGAAAGACCTGAGCTTGTAGAGTCCTTAAGAGGAAAAGTGGAAGAGGGAGCTGAGGGACTTGGAAGTTACCTATAGATCAAGATCAGAGGAATGGGGTGGAAGGTTGGGAGAGCTGAGAGGAGAATGCAGGGAAGTGGGGGCATTGGATGTGAGAGATGAAGAAGCTAGTGTTTGGTTAGGAGAGGGTGTTTGGTTAGGAGAGGGCGTCTGGTTAGATATAATGCTAAAGAAGGAAAAATGAGTGACTAGTGAGGAGAGTTTCAAAAAACTGTTGCTAAAAACAAAAACTAAAAGAGGCAGGAAGATGATAGAGGGAGGGAAAGTGGAAAGGAGAAATAGATGAAAGAAGGAACAAAATGGAGAGGTATAGACTCCAAAGGGTACAAAAAGACAAAAAGGAAGATCTACAAACCAAGCGAGAAGTGAATGAATGTTCAGGCTAAAAGAGTGGCAAAAGAGGAAGGAGAAGGAATAATTGGAAGCCAGAAATAAAAACGAGGTAAAAAAAAAGAGACAAGAAAGGGAACAACAATGAGACAAACAGAGAGGGATGCAATCTAAGGATCATTTGAGAAGCCATGAAAGTAGGTCCTAGAGGGCAGAATGGCCAGATGGGAAGGGGAACCTAGGGAGACAAAAGAGCTCTCCATTGTTGTAGCTTATATGAAAGACTATGTAGACTTTGTAATATATAACTGGAATCCAAAAACAAGGACAAGGTAAAACAGAAAAGAAAGGGAACAATAGTGAAACAAACAAAAAGGGATTTAATCTAAGGATCAGCTAAGAAGCCATAAAAGTGGATCTTGGAGAGGAGAATGTCTGGATGGGAGAGTGAACCTAGAGAGAAGGTACAGCTCTCCGTCTTTATAGTATATACAGAAGATTGTGCAAATTTTGTTCATCTAAAATGTAGATGGGATTGACTGACTGGGGAGTTTGTGGTGGGGATACTTTTGTTTCATCAATGGCATTTTCATTTTATTTTAAGCTTTCGTTTAATTGATTCAGCTTTTAAAATTATAACTTCTTTTCTTGTTTTAAACTTTGCATGGCATAAAAAAATTAATAATCTTATTGTTTCAAGTTCAGACTTTAATGAATATCCATGTTCTTTTTGTTTTTCTTCATGATCTGCATGCAAAAAGAACCAATTGTCTTCCATAAGATAGAAACATTCTTTATTGTATCGCAATTGGATGAATAGTTATAGAATAAATTATTAGTCTTTAGATCTCAAAAACATAAAAGAAAAAGGAAGAGACTATAGATTAAGTTTTTGAAAGAAAATGACTTAATTGAAACAATTCTAGAAGTTTAAGGTGTCTTGTATTGGTCGTATGGTAATTTTATAATTGTAACAACCTTAGTTAGTTTCTACTATAATATAAGCTAGAGTTAGTTATTGTTGTAGATACTTTACCAAAATTCATTAAAAAAAATAAAGGTTCTTCTCGAAAATTCAGAGGGAGGTTACCCAAGAACTTGGTGTTAGTTTTGCTTAATATTCAGATTGTTTATAGTATCGGAGCCACTTTTCCCTAAAATTCCTTAAGCATTGTTAGTATTAACTAGATGAGAAGCAAAAAAGATGGAGGATTCTAGTAGAGGATTTGTAAACTTGATGATTAATAGTGCGCAATTGAGAAACAATAGTTAGATGAATGAAGAAGGTTCTCTTATGTTACAAAGCTTGAAACACCTTGGTATGACTTTTGGTTATAATTATTTAATTGGATCAAACTATAGATCATGGTGTAGGGCTGTTAAGATTGCTTTGGGTGCTAAGAACAAGTTAGGGTTTTTTGATGGAAAAATGAACTAACCAAAGATTGATTCAGATGAGTTTGAACAATGGAAAAAGGTAGATTCATGGTTACTAAATTCAAATGGTTACGTCATGGTTACTAAATTCAGTTTCTGAAGATTTAGTAGAAGGATTCATGTATACAACTTGTTCAAAGGATCTTTCGAGTGATATACATGATAGATTTGGGAAAAGTAATTCGCGCAAGGAAATACCTTTGTAACACAATATTATACAAAGCTTAAAAGGCTGCGGGATGAATTAGCTTAGATCCATTGCCTCAGTGTGGTTATGGAAGCATTAAGAAGATTGAAGAGATTGGGAACAGGAACATAATGATGCAGTTTTGAGTGGAATTGAATGAGGTAATCGGTGGCATCTGCAACGAAGAGTTGAAGCCAAACAAATAATAGAGATCAGAGGAAGTAGAAAACTGAAAAGGAGAAGAGGCATTGTGAACATTGTAATCAAGTTGGGCATGTTAAGGAGAATTATTTCAAAATTGTGGGTTATCCAGATTGGTGGCAGCATAGTAAGTCAAAGACACCAACAAACAGAAGAATAGTTGCAAATGTAGGGAATGAATAAAAGACACCATTTGAGGATGATATGGAAACTGAAAATTCTAAAGTTTGAATTACTCTGTAATAGAATGGATGAGATTGTAAGAATGTTAAAGGGAAAAGTAGTGACAAAGCAACATCAATACTATAGGGAGAATGGAGAGAGTGACAATAACTTGGCTGGTAATTTGAAAAATGATAGTTTATGTTTTGCAGGCCAAGTTGATGTATACACCTGGATGATTGACACTGGAGCAACTGACCACGTGTGTCCAAAACCGTTTGCATTCAATAATCTTTCCAAACTTTCAAAACCATTGTTAATATTTTTACCAGATGGCAAAACTAGTTGTGTTAACCAAACTAATTTATTTGTCTTCAACCTTTCAGCTGCATAATGTTCTATTTCTTACCTGAGAGTGTGGGGCTGGTGTTGCTTACTATTCAGATTGTTTAGATAGCGAGAAAAAAAAAAAGTATCGACTTGAAATGGACGTGGATGACCGTGTGATAAACATGTTAATGGAAGACTATCACTCAAGCACCATGTCATATAGGACTAGTGGAGATTAAGAAAATTACTCATGTTACATATCTAAAAGGTTTAGGTCAAAATTCTAATATAAATGTCGGCAGAGTGAGACTAATGTACTATTTCTTCTTGCAAAGATCTCAATTTCCAGACCATATTTTTAATGATGGCATTTCAAAGTTGACATTCTTCTTTTTTCTCTTATCTTAACATTCCAGGATTCATCATCTGTCATTATTGCACTCGCATTCAAGCCATTTGAGTAAAGGAGTGTCTCCAATTTCTTTCCGAAAACACAGGAGGAGCCACAAACTGTTCAAAGTATCTTCAAAGACCATTTCTCATCGTTTCATGTTGAGAATATGTGCATCAGTTGGCTCATCAAATGCAGACCTGGCCTGCAAACAAAATGTTATTTCCTCTAGTTTTTCAACTTCATCTGACTTAACAAGATGGTAGCTTACTTCAGTACATGCTAGATATTCTTTTATGGTCAATATATTTCATCTATTTTTCTCTTTGTAATTCTGATTAACATTCCAAGAACACTCACTTCTTGCATTCAGTTTATTTTCATGAAGATGGTTAGGTTTGAAAATGAGATGCTTAGTTTCAAATTAGCAGGTCTTGGGCATTGCCTCACAGCTCAACTAAACCCACAGGCGCTATGAATGAATTGGAGATGCAATTGCAAGAGTTATTTGATGAAGTCAAAATGATGGTTAAGATGGGAAACGTAAGTGATGCAGTAGACCTACTTCAAGCAAATTATGAGATTGTGGAAGAACAAATAAGTGATGGTGCTAGAAGCATCCAGGAAGCTGCTACTCTTGATGTCATAGCCCTGGGATATTTGGCAGTTGGAGATCTAAAATTCGTTAGGTTTCTAATGAATATGGTAGCCTCGATTTTCCTTGATTGTGTCTTCATTCTTAATTCATGTGCATGTAGTCTTTTGTTTTGCATTAGTATACTGGCTAATAGGTATTCATTCTGGTTTGAGTTTGCAGTTATCTCATTCTTCAGTTCTGGATTTAAACGTTTTAAGAATGCATAAGATTGATGGGTTGTTTGACTAGTGGAGTGCTGATGGATTATGACTGGCAAACAGAATACTCCAGGTTTTGTGAACCCTATATGGACGATTTGGATTTTTGGGTAAGAATTGTGAAATAAGGGTCGTTGAAACACTATGAAAAGTACTCGGGTAATGGGAGATCATAAGTAGAAGTTGTGTGAAAAGAAGTAGAAGAAGAGTAAAGAGTATGGTAGTATGCATTGTAGGGTGGGATGGGAGAGCAATTCAGCTGCCAAAATACTTGTGGAGATTTACAGTCTTGTGCTTTTGGGACTTAAGAGTCCTGAGTAAGAAAACCAAAACCAACTAGGAGTGGAGCCACCTATTTTAATGCTACTATTCCTGAGGCTGCTACTATTAGACAAAAACTTCTTATGAATCTCAATTTGAGATATGATATTTATAAGACAATAAACTTTAAATTAAACACTCCTCACCTTTTGTTAGTTACACCCAGCTAAAGGGAATCTTTTGAAGGTTATTTTTGTATAGTAATTTTTCTGATTACATACCATTTTGAACATTTGAATTCAGATTGTTTTCTTTATCTTGTCGGAAATATTTATTTTTCTTTCAATGGACATCCTTATTTCATTATCAAGAAAATATGGGCAACATGAATTATTGCCAGATGTATAAAGAAATATCTTTTGAACTATCCAGCAGATTCTCTTAGTTGAATGTGAAAATGTCCGTGTCATGGATGTGCTTGTTATTTCTCTGCTATAAGTAATCCTCTCATATGTTGTTGGATATTGAAAATGAAATGGAAGATGAATGTGGCGCACAAGTTCTTACACATCTCTTTTTAATCATTTTTTTATTTGAACAGTTGAGTCAGATCGTCAACAATTTGAAAGACGATGAACCCCTTTTGGAATCAATATTAACACATATGGGAAGCATTTATTCATCTTTGGGGATGCTTGAGCAGTCAATTATTGTATATCAAAGAGCTAACAATATTCTAGAGAATAGATATGGTAAGTGAAACCTTGTCTGAATTTTGTGATTCTTAATGTGGCCTGTAAAATGAATCAGATTTTGGAGTGTGAGGTTTGTGCAACCTCAAATATTTTCAGTTGCTGTATGTCAGTGTTTTGTTCTTATAAATCATCTATGTTTGACGTTTGGTCAAAGGTAAAGTCCAGATTTGAAGCTAGATACTAATTCATATCATTATGCAAAATTAATGCATTGGAAAATTTATTCCTTTTACACCAGCATGATTTTTTAGCTCTTCCATCTTTAGGATCTTGGTGCACTTTCATTCATAGTTGGAATCACCTGATTAAAGACTTGTATCTATTCATTTGACCACTTTCCGTACATTATTGCATTCACTCCATTAACCGTAGTATGATTTCTTGGTGGAGTTTTGGAGCAATTCCATTGTAAGGATAATGTAAAAGTCTTGGTGCAATTATCAAGGGTTTAGACTATGGCTGCCCTTTTCTAAAAAATTGAACGTTTCAACTATAAATGAAATAGTTGTCTCATATTTTCTTTAGGATTACCATCTTCATTAAACGGTTTTCTGATTAATCAATTTGGTTTGAATGCTTATATGGTTTTTATAAAGCTGAAAAACTGAGAACAGTTATGCTATCTTGAGTTAGATGATAATTAACAAGTGGATTTGAAGGAAAAAATTAATAAAGTTCAAGGTCCTAAGCATCAAATTGAAATTACAGCAAATGCATTTGAAGTAAGCATAAACAACCAGGTCAGTCTTTAATCTGGTTAATTATAATGATACAGACGGAGAAAATTTTTGTAGCTTGCCGTCTGTGGCCATAATTGTTATGTTTCCATTTGTCCTAGTGCAATTGACCTTTGACATTCTTTCTGTTCTCTAGCAAAGAAGCAGTAAGTGTAAAACTCAAATTTGCTATGTTGTGTTGATTTCTTGTAGGGAAAGATAGCACTTTTCTTGTATCAACATTATTGGGGATTGCAAAAGTTCTTAGTTCTATCGGAAGAACCACAAAAGCGGTTGAAGTCTACAATCGTGCAATAACTATTCTGGAATCTAGTAAAGGACTACAAAGTGAAGATTTGGTGGTGCCTTTGTTTGGACTGGGCAATGTTTTGATCAAGGAGGGAAGACCTAAGGATGCTGAAAGCCCTTTTATGAGGTTAATTTTAAAAACTCTAATTTACATTTACTTGATTTTTAACTGCTTAGTTTGAAAATTCCACTTTACGCTCCTTCATAACCAGAATTTTAGGCATATACACAAACTTATACGGCAGTGATGATGGGAGAGTTGGCATGGCTTTGTGTTCCATGGCTCATGTGAAATGTGCAGCAGGTAGCCATTTTAAATACTCTCTTCTCTCTCCCTGCTAACATGTATCTGCTTTGCACTATTAAGAGATTCAAAATGATGATTATACCGCACTTTTTAAACCTGATAACTGTTTGAAGAGTCCAGGTAAAATGTCAGTGTGTAAAACTCTAGTTTTATACCTCATTTTTCATAAGTTTGAGTAAAAGACTTACTTGTGTTCTGTGTATTTGAATTGTCACCTCATTTTTCAGAAGTACGAGTACAAGACTTACTTATGTTTCAAATGCTAATTTCTGCAGGGAATCTGGAAGAAGCTGTTGATTTATATAAAAGGGCTCTTAAGGTCATCAAGGATTCTAATTATATGGCCTTAGATGATGGTATCATGGAGAAGATGAGGATTGATCTTGCAGAATTGCTTCATGTTGTAGGAAGGTATCACCAGATAAAATTTAGGTTGGAGAATTATATAACTGTAGGGACAGATGACTGTGAAGCTATAGTACTTGTTAATGGCATACATGACTGGCAATAATTTTGCCAGATGATGAAGAAATATCCTTACAATTTATGCAGTTTAACACGATATCAGTTCTATAAAAGATGACAATATGCCTTGTAATTTTTTCGGTTGTGCTCTTAGAGGACAAGAAGGAAGAAAGCTACTAGAGGAGTGCTTGTTGATTACTGAAAAGCACAGAGGAAAAGAACATCCCAGCTTGGTTTTGCACCTTCTAAATCTTGCAAGCTCTTATTCTCAATCCAAGAATTTTGTTGAGGCTGAGCATCTTTTGAGGACAAGTTTGAATATTATGCTTAAGAATGTGGGGCCTGATGATCAATCCATCACCTTCCCCATGTTGCATCTAGCAGTAACACTCTACAATTTAAACCAAGATGAAGAAGCTGAACAGCTTGCTTTAGAGGCTTTGCGCATTCGTAAGGAAGCATTTGGAAAGGATTCTCTTCCAGTTGGTTAGTTGTTTTGTCTTACTCCTCTCACTGATTCATGAGAACGATTTCAATTGGAAATGATTTTATACCATCTGGATATTTTTGGCAGGGGAAGCTTTGGATTGTCTAATATCCATCCAGACTAGATTAGGAAAGAATGATCTTAAGTTACTGGAATTACTCAAGGAAGTTTTGATGATTCAAGAGAAACACTTTGGCTATGAGAGTGAAGAGGTTATGCTAACAGTCAAAAAGGTCATATTCTACTTGGATAAATTGGGAATGAAGGATGAAAAGTTGCCAATGCAAAGAAGATTATCCGTACTCAAGAATAAATACATGCAAACGGTTGGACAGTAATGGCACAATTTCACCTTGGTGAATGATCAACTTAGAGTTTACATTAGGTTAGGTTATTGCAAGAGTAGAAACATGGGATTGGAAAGCAAGGTATAGTTAGCAAGGTATTCATCACCAGCCTTTTACACAGGGTGTCGACTGTCTGTAGATCTTAGCCGCCAGTATTTAAAGTACATCTAAGATATTCTATGTCTTAGTTTATCTCATTCTCCGTAATAAGTAGACAAGTTATGAATTATGAGTAACTCTTACGGATTAGGATTAATTTGTAGTTTAAAAATTCCAATGGTGATTCTATATTCTGTAGAGAGCATGGTGTACAATAGTTTTCAGTACAGTTTTACAGTTTTGAATGTATCAAAGACAACAATTGCTGAAGTGGTTCTTATTTGGATGAATTTTGCGTTCCATCTCCTTTTTCTGATCATGAATTGGTTTTATTGTATGGCTATGGCTTGTCATTCAACAATAAGACTAATCAGGTTTGACTTGCAGGTGAACGCTTCTGTGCATCATTTGGCTTCATACAATGGTTATGAGTGTGTCCACCAATGAATAAATGTTTTTGATGTGGGATAGGAGTTTAATTAATGGTAAAATAATCTCTTTTTAATTCATCCAAAGACTTAAAACGGTAAGTAATTCTATAGCAATAGATAATGACTGGCTATGAAATTTAATGACCTAAACAAAAACGTCTGTCATTGGAGAGTAATCCACACGACAGAAATTGACTTTATGTTGGCTTTTGTATGAAATTTAAAACTAGTGGAAACAGTGTTGTTAAAAAAGATGATAGTGACAACACTGTTGCCTAAGTAACAAATGACGACACTTATAACTTTCACTTTTAGAAATTTAAGTATTCATAAGAACAATCAATTTTATTAGGTAAGTTTTAGTTTTGTCTAATAAAACATAGCAAACAATGATCTTGCATTAATTTGTATTTTAGTAGGTAAAACGATCAATATTGACATATTAAATTGAACGAATTTATTAAAAAAATATTTTTTATTTCAATAAAGTGGATGTTTCTAAACAATCTTGAAATTAATAATAAGACTTATATATTTAATTATAAACATGAAATTCATTAGTTGTTTGATGGATAATTCAGAAATATAAAAACGTAATCTTCACTAATTATTATTCTTTTATATTTGTAATTGTGGAAATAAAGGCATGGTTCTTTTAACTTGTAAGACCATTTGTTATTATCCAATTTTTCATAATTATATCTTTGCTATATAGTTCGCTGGTCTTGAAAAACAATTTTTAAGAAATATTTTAAAGATAAAATAAATAGCAAACCTGTTTAAGAAAATAAAATTGGTTAGTTTAAAAAAATATTTGAGGTAATATTCAAATGATATTGGAGTTATTAATAAGATAAAGGCTGAAGATATAATTTAATCCGCAATATTTGCATCAAATTTTGATTTAAACTCTGTCATTTGAAAGCATTAACGGAGGTGTGTGAAGGTAGGCTTAAGCTAAGATTATGCTCGCGAGTATAATGGTATAAGCCTACTTGACTGTGAGACTGACTGGTTGAAAGAGACAAAAGTCGGCCATAGTGATTTGAGAGTCTCGTGTGGAAGGGCTCTCACTTAACCGATCAAAGGTATACAGGGGATAATAGACTAACAAAATTTTATCAATTAAATGTTAAAACAATGTTAATATAAATTTTTTAATTAATTTTTATCTTATATGAGATCCACCATTATTACATAAAGCCTATATAGTACGGGTGAACTTACTTCTAAATTAAGCTACATTTCTTCTATCGTTTTGATAAGACCATCCTTCATCCACACTCACATTGTTCTCACATTATTTGGTGAATCAACAACATTACATATCATTACTGATTCAATCTTTAATATTTTATCATGAACCTCAAAAGTTTTACAATACATTTTTTCTAATTACAAATACATTAAAACTACCTACTTAATTATGATCTTTGCCTATGTTCGCTTCATTCTTTCTCATCTCCTCAATTTCAATTCCATCATATGGGTCTCTTTATCCATTACCATCATGTCCTTGAGGTAGCCTTTTTAAATCTCTAATTGCATGTTGCAATATTGGTCCATTAAGCTTTTTTAGAATAATCATGTCCTTATGAAACCATATTATGTTATGAAGCATGTGGCCTATTTTATTATTCAAATTTAGCTTGTTATATTCTCAAATTTAATAGTCTTGTGGGTAATTTTACATGTTCATAATTATTCAACAATTGGATAGGTAGTTTCTATGCAAAAAGGAGTTCAACTAGATGTGAGTTATGGCCCAAGATCTTCAATTATTTTAGAAAGATATTCAATTCCTTTGGTGCTTTAAGAGAGATAACTTTTGCCTTTATAAGACATCGTATTGTCTTGGAGATTCACCTAACTACTCCTTTTACTCTTGAGAATCCTCTAAAAAACTTATATGGTGTTAGTTTATGCCCTACAAATTGGTTGTAGTTTGGTGACATAATTATTTAAAGGCACTATTTATTTTATACATGTTTAGATGTGTATGATAAAGTCCATAAGATAAATATATATTGTAAATATAATTATTTCATATTACGTATATTTATTATCTATAAATTATTCATAGTCATTGTTTTATTAATACTGTACATTAATATAATGTAAAAAGACTAGCACATGTTATGTTTCTTTATAATGAAAGAAGTACCAATCTCATCGACTAAAGTATGAAGATACTTAAATATACATGTGGGTACTTACTATCTGAACTAATCATATATGAGAATTTTATTTAGAACACTACTTGTATGTTTATAAAAATTCGTATTGTAATGATTGTATAAGTGATCATTTGACTTAAGATTTCAAAATTTATCTCATAAAGAGATTGTTATGTTTTTTATAGCATTTATGACCTATTATAGTCAAGTTTTGCTCAGCCAATAGTCATTAGATATAACATGAACTATATATAAGAAGTTGAGTGATCAATATAGGATTCATCGCCCTAAAATGATTAGGGAGAATGCTTCATTCTTCTTGAATAGTATTAATTTGGGACATCCTTAGTCAAGGTGGAATAACACTTTGTAAAATAGTTTACAAAGGTTGTTAACATAAATTAATTACTGATGGTGGAGAACTAACATTATTGGACTCAAATACAGTAGACATTAATTTTATACTTTATGTCTACTTAGAACATTGTATTATAAAAATATTGAATTATATAGAAAAATTATGTATGAAAAGATTAGTCAAAATTATTTTGACATTTCTAAATATTTATATAGTCATGATACGTTGCTCGACGTTAATCTTAATCTATAGATATAAATTATTTAATTGGAGAATTAAAGGTAAATTAAAGGAGTTTAATTTATCTAATTCTAAATATGATTTAAGGTTATAAGTTAAATCCATTGTTATATTTGAGAGCCTAATAAGTCACATATAAAGAATGAGAGCCTAGTAGGTCACACATAAAGAATGTGCTGAAAAGAGAAAAGGTACTTTAATCAATTTAAACTTTATTGTATAGTTTAAGAAATTATGATTAAATATAGATATTTAATAATTTTAATTAAGTTTCAATGAAAATTATAATTTAATTTCAGTTAAATTACTAAAATGCCCAAAGCCTATAATAGTCTTAAGCTTTAAGGGAAAAATCACTCCTTGCCTAACCCTCTCTGCAATAGTTGCATAATTCTCTTAACATATTTTGTAGATACTATTAGAGATTTGATACTTGTTCAGCTATAGTGGTAGAGATGAGTTAGATTTTAGAAACGGTTCAATAGAAACAACAAAAAAAAGATCAAGCTTCAAAATAATGTACTAATTACAATTCATACTTTGCTATGACTTATGTGTTAATCATTTTATGGAATTATAGTTATATTGACTTATAGGAAATCATTTGAAATAGTTTTGTTATTATTCAATTGTGCACGAGATCAAATGTCGTTCTGATTTTCTAAAATATGGAGAAGAGTAATTATTCCCTATATTATCAGTTCTTTGTATTATTTTCTACTTACGTTGGTTGTTAGACATTTGGAGACAAAGTAGAGGACAATATCCTAATCATTTTGGGGAAATCTTATTGGCTTATTATTGCTACAAAAGTAAGTCATATTTGCTTATCTTCTTTCCTTTTATGTTTTGGTTATGGAGACCTTTTATTGGATATATTACATGGCTCTAAAATGAAATGATGACCCTATAAGCTTGAGAGATACAAATATTTTAAGTCAACTTTATTTCATCATGTTTTTTGATGAATATATGAGTAGATGGTAGAGTTTATTGTTGCAAAATGATAATGATGATGGAAGTCACAGGGATAAGCTAAGCTTTGCATATAAACTTCTTTATTTTCTATGATCATCTTATTAACATGTGGAGTTGGTGTTCTCCTTACCAAAAAGTGATTTTTTTAAGAGTGACGAGTTAAGGTTAAAGGATAAGGTTTTGGTTGACTTATGGATTGTCGATGTTTTATGTTTTATGTTTGATGATAGGATTTTGATCTTGAAACCTATGAGAAGATGACACCAACATTGGTAAAGGAATAATTTATATGATTATTAAATTATTCTTGTGAAGAAGTAGAGAAAAGGAAGGACATCGTTATAAAAGTGAGGCCCACTAATACTAGTTGCTCTTATATGATATCAAAAATTAATTAAAAAGTGTTACAACCAAATTGTGAATTTCTTACCGTACTGATCAGTACCAACTAGAAGGTACCACACTAAAAAATGATATAAAATCTCCTTTTTTGGTACCAGCCTTAGGTATCAGCTAGTACCAAAAGTTTTGTCTAGTACCAGTATTGTAAATTTTGACTATTTCAGGGACTAAATTGCTAAAACAAAATTTAAAAAAATACCAACCCACCTGTGGACTCTCTCTCCCTCACAAAGTCTCAATAAAATTTCTCTCTCCTCTCGTTGTTCTCGGTTCTCCTTTGACCTCTCACTGTCGTTGCCTTCTGTCCTCACTCTCCCTCCGGTCAATACCGTGATGCCACCACCCCCTAGCCTCTGGTCTCCTCCCTACCATGTCTACTAGCTTATGCTCTCCCTCTCCACTTGCCTACTGGTCTCCTTCTCCACCGTGTCTCCTCTGCTTGTTACTCTCCCTCTCTACAGTTCTTAACCTTGCTCAGCTGCTCTCCTCCACCATCGTTGACCACTGCTCACTGACGTTGAAATAAAAAATTTTAGATCTGGTTTTTTGACCCTACCTGACCATTGAACCGACTCGACCCACCAAACCAAATTAGAATTATTATTTTTTTAGGGTGTGTTTTGAAAAAAAAAATTGCCTGCATTTGAATGGTGTTTTAGTTGTGTTATGCAATATGGAATTTGTGAGTGGTTTGAAAGTTGAAAATTGGAATTATTAGAATTGTTTGTGTGAGTTGAGATTTGAGAAATTTGAGTTTGGAAGTTAGAAATATTTATGTAAGTTGGTTCAATTTGAATGTAATTTAGGCATTGTCGATTTATGAGAAAAATAAATGGATTGGAAAATTTGGATTTAACATAATGATGTTTTTTAAAGTGTTGATTAAGTTTATCCTCTTCAATTTTGTTTTTGAAAAGTGTTGAACATACAATATTAAATAAGTAGGTACTTGTTATAAATTAAATTAAATTAAATTAAATTAAATGTGATTTTAATATATTTTTAAATTCTATTCAAATTTTTATAAAATTTTTGAAATTTATAAAGTTTTTTTTACTTTTTGCTTAATACATTAAATTATCTTTTATAAAAAGACTTACCATTAATGATTCTTACTATTATGGATTGAATCAAATTGAAATGAATTAATTAAATTTTTGAGAGTTTAATCTTAAACATCAGCAAAGTATTTCTCTAATATCTTAATAAGTATTGAAAGTTAAACTTTGTTTTGTAAATTGGGTGAAGGGAAGAAAAGTTTTCGCTAGACATAAGTTGGCATTTTTTTTGTCCTCAATACTCAATATATTTGTTAACTTAAGCGAATGGCCAAAGTCATTTATGTTAAAAAGACTAAATGACTAATTTCATATTTAAGTGATACATAATGAAGAAAAATATTTATTTATTAAGTTTAATTCACTTTATGCATGTAATTTTTTATATTTGTCTTCAAACATATTCAAATTGATGGCTATTAAGTGTATTGTGTTATTATGTATATCGAATACTTGAATTGTTGATTTTAACTTACGGTGAATTGTGTTGGATCAAATTCAATTGTGTATAATGTAATCATATAAAATGAGTTATATTGTATAAGATGTAATGTTTATTGCGTAATTGTGTATGTTGAATACTTGAATTGTTGATTTTTAACTTATTGGTTAATTATGTTGGATGAAATTGAATTATGTATGATGTAATCATACAGAATGAGTTGTATTATAAGAGATGGGCATGCGTATTGTGTAATTATGTTAGTTTAGACTTTTGCATTAAACCATACATATTTTGTGATAATAGTTTATAATGAAATTATGTGTTCTTCATTTGGATATATGTCTTCATTTACTTTTACAAATAAATGAAAGAAAGTTCAAGTACTCCTGATCATTCAACCGCTTCAGGAAGACACAATGATCCAGCTTAGGTTCATGTTGCATTGGTCCCCAGTATAAAGAATTATATTATTTGCTTGTTTTGTAACAAGCATTTGAAAGGTAGAGGAATCACCCGATTAAAGACGCATTTAGTTGGAGTTAAAGGAGATGTGGAACCTTGTAAAAAATTGAGTCATAATGTAAAGTGACAAATGAAAAATTTTCTTCAAGAATATCAACACGAGAAAGATAAAAAGGAGAGATTGAATTATGAAATTGGTATTGGAAGTTCTTTTGCTAGTATTCATGATGATAGTGAAAATGTTGAAGGTGGTAGTGTTCCTTCCCAACAAGAGGTGAATGTTGCATCCGTACCTGATGTTAGGAAAAGGAGAAGGCAAGTGTCAAATTTTTTTGCACCACGAGCAACTCCTAGAGCTCAGCCTTCAATTCGTAATGCATTGCAATCAAAAGAAAGCGACTCACAATGTAAATATGGCAATGACTAGATGGTAGTATGATTCGGTTGCAGCATTCAATACTTCCCAATCTTGTTATTATCAGCCTATGGTGGATGCTATAGCTTCTTACAGTCCGGGATACGAAGCTCCTTTTATTGATGACTACAGAGGTAAACTTTTGAGTTACTGAGTTTATGAAATTAAAAGTTATTTGGAAAAAAGAATAATGGATTTGGTTATGATATGTGCTTTATTGATTGTATATTTATTCAATAACACTTAGTGATCAATGATACGAGAATGCTTAAGATACTCACTTTAAATCATATATGGATTTAGGTACAATTCGGAAGTGAAAGAGCTAAATTGAGTCGAAAGTATCATATTTGGGCCGTTTTCTGAAGATTCAAACTCACTTATTTTCATGGAGCAAGAATAAGAAGATTAAAAGTGAGAGAAGACAAGAAAATGCCAAGAAGGATGAGATATATGTCGAACATATCAAAAGGAGGAGATAAGAAAAAGAAAAAAAGAGAAAATGAAATGAAAATACTTACAGCCATGAATTAATTTGGATTGTATAACTATGAGCTATATTGCATGGGAATGAGAGCCTCACGCTAATGTAAAGGTGTGTCACAGTTGGCCGTGAGCTATATTGCATGGGAATGAGAACCTCACGCCCATGCAAAGGTGTGTCACCCCAAGTGATAGGTATGACAATGCTACCTTACCTATTTTTAACCTATTTTTTAGTACAAAGCAAAAGGTGTTGGGATGATTGAGGGTTATAAAAGTTTTTAGTGTTTTTGACTGGAGAAGAGTCAAGCTTCGGGAGAGAATAAAGAGGGCAATAGAAGCTCTCAACCGTGAGAGACCTATAGAGGGGTAGCTTTCTTACTTCGATTCGGAGGTGAAATCGACGCTGACCATTCGGTTAAGCATTCCTTCCTTATATTAGTTGTTTCTTTCTCTTCTTATGGATTGATTGTGTCATCTTATGCATATGGATTTGGGTTTTATGTATGAATGATCATATTATCGTATAGTTCGATTGTTTGTGTATGAACTCATAGCTAGAATTTTAATATAATTCGTAATTGTTATATTTGAGATTCATTTGTATCTACTAATAGTTTGTAATCATTAGGGATAACAAAACCTAGGTTGAATGATTCAATGTTGCTTAGACTATTCAATTTTCCTAATTCATAATGTGACTATCCAATTGAATCTAGAGATCGTATTCTAGGTTATTTGATAGTTAGGTTTAATTAACGATCGTATCTTAATTAAACATGATCTAAGGGAAAACTTGGGTTAATAGAGCTTATCATTAACTTAAGATTAATAATTCAAAGAGAGGTAAAAAGCAACAATTCAATGAAATATGTTTAATTAGGGTATAGGCCGAGATCAGACACCTAACAAATTCACCACTTTCATCATTTTGCATGTTTTCGTTAATTTTCTTTTGTTAGTTATTTTACTTTTATTTTCTTATTTTAAACCAAACCAAACATCTCCCTCCCAAAAAAAAACTAAACACAGATTAATTTTATTTCAACAACTTTACACACACTCTCTTTGGGATCTACTTAGACTGGCCACTGCTATAGTAATAGGTCTAGTTTATTTTGGCGTAGCGTTATGACACCCTGCTGTCAATTTTGGCATCGTTGCTAGGGAGTGCAGTGCTTTAGTGTTTGTTCTTGAGTTTAATAGGTGTTTTATACATATTTGATTATAATTAGTTTCTTTTCAGTTATTTCTTGATCTTTTCACTTTTTGTTTAGTGTTTGTGTGTTGAAAAAAAATTTACATGAACAGAAGTAATTTCTTTTATAACTCGTATTAATAATCCTATAACTATGTTAGGATTGATCAAACTAACTTTAGATATGGATGGGATAATCAGCTAAATTACTTCCTCGATAGTTTGTAGGATGCACAACAATTCCTATATGGGCCAGATGTAACATCCCGTTTCCAGAGAACGGGTCGGACCAAAGAAACGGGTCCAGATGTGGTAAAGTACCACATCTCATGCT
>JANIIA010000008.1:15540466-15569430 GCA_027478495.1 Erythroxylum alaternifolium | reverse complement strand
CGCCACCTTCGCGGGGCACGGATCCGGGTATCACTATCGATATCGGGTTCGGGTCCGGCGGGAGTTGGGGTGTTACACCAGAAGCTTTCTATTATAACTCAGGTATATCTCTGGATGGCTTTATCAAGACTTCTAATGCTAACAATATTCAACTTCAACAGGATATGTGGAAATTTCAACAAGATATGCAACAAATTTAGTAGAATATCCTATAATTCTAGAAGGATGGAAGGCAAAGCGTCCAAGATGTGAAGAGCCAACAAAACTCAGGTACTTCTCTAGAAGAATTGATTAATATTATGAATGCTAATACTTTACAATTTCAACAGGGTGTACAACAGCAACTCCAGCAGGAAGTGATGCAATTCCACCAAGATACAACTTCTAGACTCCAGAACTTGGCAAACCAAATGGGTTAGATGACAAAAACTCTTTATTGCTTAGCATCACAAAGTGAAGAGGAGCAACCATATCAACTTAAGGTGTACCTAGTGAAAGTTAGCACAGAGGCCTTATAGAGTAATGAGGAACTTGAGAATCTTGAGTGTAATATTTAAGGAATTGTTTGTGTCGAAGAAGTGGAGAAGGAGCTTGAAGCAGAAAAGGATATATCTTTTAGCTCGGAGGTAAATACTACGCTCCAGTTCATTGTTAATACTGACTTTTTAACTTTACCTAGTAGGTTAGAGAAATTGAACGAGGATGAACAAGGTGAAGAGTCATTTTAAATATTTCCCGAGGGTATGGACTCAATAGAGACTGAGAATCATAAGATAAGGCATATATTGAATATGACGGATTATCAATCAAGACCCTATCCGTAACAACCTCACGTGGAAGTGGCTCAAACTATGACACCAGAAGATCATAATTTCGTCACGTGAGAAGAAAACATAGAGTTGAGCCAGCGACACTAAACAAAGGCACTTCTTGGGAGGCAACCCAAAGGAAGTAAATTTTTTTCCTTTACTTTTTCAGACTAGTTAGGATATGCATATGTGTTTCTATGTTTGTTTGTTTCTTACATGTTTTAAGTTTTCAATCAAAATGAGAGAGAGAATAAAATAAACAAATAAAATTTTCTTGTTTTCTATTACTTCTAGGAATATATAGTTATGATTAGAGAATGAATTGACTAGAAGAATCCATGGCAACTTTAGCATGTACTTTTACTTTTGTGATTGGTTAAGATACTTTATCTTTAAAAGAGTAATGACTAGTGGTAGACAAAGCCAATTAGATTTTGAGCCTTTATAGACTCACACATCCATATCAGTCTCATTATTTTATTTGATAATGTGTGACCTTCATGACATGTACATCCTGACTTTGCTCTGATTTTCTAGTCGAAACCACATTTTTGTCACATGCATTAACATGGAGATGATTAGACATTTTTTGTTTTTTTTGAACTACATTAGCCAAATAGTCTACCCATTATATGATTTTTCCCTTGTTAAGCCCCCTTGATCTTTATTTACCTAATCTTTGTGTAATAACCACATTAAATGCTTTAAACCTAACCAAATGTCCTTCCCAAGCCTTAAAGATAGTGAAACATTTGTTGATTGTTGAGTTTGTGGATGTACAAAATTATAAATGTGTGATCATGAGTTAGTTAAGTGTAAGTTTGAATTATTAACCATCGATAATCCACAATTGCATAGTTCGTTAGCGTAGTACCAAAGGTGTCGATTCCATGAGGAGGGAGTTAATCTAATCCTAAATTCTAAGGTTAGAAACAATAACAAAAATTCAAGTTACACGAAACTAATACGAGAATTTAATTCAATCAATCAAATTAAGAATCAAACACGAAATACTAATTACTAAGCAATTGCAACACACCCAAGAATCAACCGAAAGAAATTATCAATTGAGAGAAAGGGAATTTTACCTATCCTTAATGCTAACCTAACTGATTATGAATTATTGGATTGCTGGTTCTAGACTATCCTAGGGTTGATTACTTTCTCTTGAGTTATAACCATTAACCCTAAATCATAAACCCTAATCGGATTATGGGGGTTGCAATCTCTTAATTTACAACATATCCAAAACCTTAATTAGTTCTGAAGTTCTCTAATAAACTATCGAAAACCAATGTAAGATCGCTCTTTGCACAATTTCTCAATCTGATTCAATTCTTTTCTCTATTAAATCACCTAATTCTCGTTAGTTCAATTAAATAATTTTCCATTTGATTTACCATCTCAATTTATTACCGAATTATGTAATTGCAGAATCAAACCACAACAGATCCAATAAATATATAAACAAACAGATTTTCATTAATTCAAGAATAAAATTCTAAAGGTGAGTTTATCCTCAACATTCTATATCCTATCATCAACTGGTCAATCCAATTCTATACAATAATAAAATTGAAAATAAATAGGAAATACAATTTAAATGGATGATGGGAGGTAGCGACGTTAGGAAACCTTCTAATCCAGGAATACGTCTTGTCAGCTTCTTCTCCTCTTCTCTCTTCCTTCTTCTCTTCCTCTATCTCTCAATGATTTCTCTCTAGGGTTTCTCAAGGTGGCTGAGACAAAACTCTCCTTTTTGCCTCTTTTTTTGTTCTTTAAATATCCTCTTATGTTTTAAGTAACCCTAGGATCTTTTTAGGGTTCGAAAGGTCCACAAAATTTCTCGAAACTTGAAGCTTTTGAGTGTCTGCGCATTTACCCGACATAGGCTACAATCGTGGGCCATTTTTGGGCTTCTGTCACGATTGTGGGCCAAAGATGATGCTTCTGTCATGATTGTGATCTGACATGTCATGATCGTGGCCCGTTGGTTCTGCCTGAATGTTTCCGTAACTCCCCTGTTCTTCGATGTTGACCTTAAAACACTACCAAATAAATCAAGGTACCTCAAAAACATAATATTTATGCTTAAAAACTTGAAATAACCCATAAAACACTTAAGAACATAAATAATTAACAAACTAACACAATTCTAACCTAAACACATACTAAATGATTGAATTAACAGTTAAACACATATCAAATTGTGTCCTAAAACACGATGCAATTTATACTTATCAGTGGAGGGGTATGTATATGTATGAGATGGTTATAATTGTTGGGATGTCATTTTATGTCTTATCATTGAAATTCCCATGCTGATGTAGTTTCTTTCAATGTTTAAAAAAGGAGAAAAGAAAAAGAAAAAGAAAAAGAGATAAAAAAGAAAAAGAAAAAATATATGTTTAAATAAAATTATAAAGGAGGAAATGCATATGTTTTGAAAAGTTGTCTATAATTAGTTTTTCCTCCTAAAATTGTATTGAATGGGTGATTTAAGTATGTTGACTATGAGGTAGATGTTGTCTCTGAAAGATCACTCCCTATAGTTTCAATGTATTGATATCATCAGTTTTTACGAGTGATTCCTTCTAATTGAATATACTTGATATGGTTTATGGTGAGAGAGCTTGAATTTGAGCTAGGAAATATAGTTTTTGCATTCATCATAGTTGATGTACACAATTGTGAGTGAATGTTGGTTTTTACACTTGATGGTATATTGAGTGTTTTCCTTGTTTCACTAGCTTTAATGAATTTTATGCTACTTTACCCAAATACTTCTCACCTTACCCTTGCCCGCATTACAAACCTAAAAAGTCCTTTGATTCATGATTTTGCAAGTGACTTTTAGTGGTGGAGAACTGAAATGATTTACAAAGTTGTGGAATGTCATAATCATGAATGGTATTGGGTGTACTCGTGAACATATCTTACTTAAACATATTTTCCAAGTCTATAATTAAATTGCTTAGTTTCTGAAGATGATGAGTGTTGATTGATTATGAGTAGAAGCTTTAAGTGTTGAGTTTTTGTTATGGTTTTTGAAATTCATTCATCTTTGCTTATGATTATGTATTCTTAGAAAATATGAGAAATGAATAAATGTTTTGGATTTGTGATCTTAATTTTAATGTTTTACTCGAGGACGGTCAAAAGCTAAGTGTGGAGGAAATTGATATGTGCTTAATTGATTGTATATTTATTCAATAACACTTAGTGATTAATGATACGAAAATGATTAAGATACTCACTTTAGTTCATATATGGTTTTAGGTATAATTCAGAAGTGAAAGAGCTAAAGTAAGTCGATTGCACTATGTTTGGGCCATTTTTGGAAGATTCACACTCGCTTGTCTACATGAAACAAGAAGAAGAAGATTAAAAGAAAGAGAAGAAAAGAAAATGCTAAGAAAGATGAGATATATGTTGAACATATCAAAAGTAGGAGATAAGAAGAAGAGAAAAAAGATAATGAAATGAAAAATAATCTCGTCCATGCCAAATTATTACACAGAAGTGAGCATCAACTCACGACTGCGCAATATATTGCATGGATGTCTCACGCCCATGCAAAGGTGTGTCACAGGTGTGATACACCTCTCACATTCGTGACACACCAAGTCATGAGTGTGACAATGCCATCTCACCTATTTTTAACCTACATTTTAGTATAAAGTAAGAGGTGTTGTGACGATCAAGGGTTATGAAAGTTTTTAGTGTTTCCGGCTGGGAGAAGAATGAAGCTTCGGGAGAGAACGAAAAGGGCAATAAAAGCTCTCATCCATAAGAGATCCATAAAGGGGTAGCTTTTTGACGTCAGTTCAGAGGTGACATCGACGCCGACGACCTGGTTAAGCATTCCTTCCTTGTATTTGTTGTTTCTTTCTCTTCTTATGGATTGATTGTGTTATTTTATGCATAGGGATTTGGGTTTTGTGTATGAATGATCGTATTATCATATAGTTCGATTGTTTGTGTATGAACCCATAACTAGAATTTCAATATAATCCATAGCTGTTATTTTTTAGATTTATTTGTAGCGACTAATAGTTTGTAATCATTAGGGATAAGATAACCTAGGTTGAATAACTCGAGCGTATGTAGTTGTTGCTTAGATTAATCGATTTTTCTAATTCGTAATGCGACTATCTAATTGAATTTAGAGATCGTATCCTAGGTTATTTGGTAGTTAGGTTTAATTAACGATCATCTTTTAATTAAAAAGAACCTAAAGGAAAACTCGAGTTAATAAAGCTTATCATTAATCTACGATTAATAGTTCAAGGAGAGGTAAAAGAGCAACATTTTAATGAAATATGTTTAATTAAGGTATAGGTCGAAATTGAACTAAAGAATCGGACACCTAACAAATTCACCACTTTCATCATTTTTACGTGTTTTCTTTAATTTACTTTCTGTAGTTAATTTAGTTTTATTTTCTTATTTTAAACTAAACTAAACTCCCCCAAGCCTAAACACCGATTAATTTCATTTCAACAACTTTACACACACTCTCTGTAGGATTGACTTAGACTCACTACTACTATAGTAGAAGGTTTAGTTTAATCTTGCGTAATATTACGACGCACTGCTGTCAGGCTACTTACACGTGTTTAATCATGTGTGACAATTGAATAAATAGGAGACATGAGCCTATTATTAATTTTTTGGTTTATTCTACAAAGGGCTCAATGTTTTTGAAGTCTATTGATTCATCTGGCCTTGTTAGGAATACGAATACTTTATTTGAAATATTTGATGAAGTTATGAATCAAGTAGCGCCAAAAGAATATTGTTCAGTTTATTAGTAACAATGATTCTGCTTATAAAGCAGTAGGAAGAAGGTGACAAAGCAAGTATAATACTCTTTTTTAGATTCCTTGCGCTACACATTACATTAGCTTAATATTGAAAAATATAGGAGATGCTAGGTATTTTTTATTATTAATGAGACTGTGCAGAAAGCCAAAAAGCTGAGTAAGTTCATTTATAATTGTGTATGGGTCTTGAATTTAATGAAAAAGGATTTTGCCAATAGTAGGAATTTGTGTCGTCCTGCTGTCATAAAATTTGCAACAAATTTCTTTTGCTTCAGTTTTTTATTATGATGAAGAAGGAGTTGAAATAGATGTTTACAAGTGATAAGTGAGTTACATCTCAACATGCTAGATCTAATGCTGGATTTGAAGTTTCCTTAATTATACTTCAAAATATACTGAATTTCGGTTCCAATTCCAATTTGTCATTTAAGTTTGTGAGCTTTTTATGAGGGTCCTTTGTTTGGTTGATAGTGATGAAAAGGCAACAATGAGTTAGTTTTTTGATGCCATGGAGAGAACAAAGAAAGCAATCAAGGCCAATATAAAAAATAGGCCTTCTTTGTAAGCACTTTATCTTGTAGTCATCATTGACAGATGAGAAAGGCAACTTTACTCTTCGTTGTTTACAACTAGGGCATTTTTAATCTTAGTGCCTATTTCATATCAGATTTTATAAAAAAAGCTGAAGTTATTAGGGGAATGTTATCAGCTATTATAAAAGTTGTTGCCTATGAGATGATGTAAGTTCTCCTAAGTTCACAAATGTAACTTTATAAGCAGTCTTCTGAGGATCTCAGGATGCCAATTATTGTTCGACAAATAGCAAAACTTAATTTAGGTATATTTTTTTTCACTTTTGTTACTTGTTGAAAATTAATTATCACTTTATTTTGTTTATAAAGCTGCTTTTGTTGTCCTACGACTTACAGTTTATTGGTGGAATCAATTTGAAAGTAGTGTTCCATAATTGCAAAGGTTTGCAATTCTAATTATAAGTCAATGTGTTTATGCAACATACTATAAAAGGAACTCGAACACATTTGAATTCATCTATTTAAAAAAAAGAATAGATTGGAGCACAAAAGATTGAATGACATGGTCTTCTTTAGTATGATTTAAAGTTTCGGGAAAGGTATGTTGTTATCATTATTAAGTTAAATATAATTTCTTATAATTTTTAATAATTAAATTTTATTATTTACTAGGACTCTTAATAGAACAAATAATTCAGTATATTTAATTTGCATTGATAATATCAATCTTTTGGTGGATTGAGTTTTTGAGGAACCGAGTTTGATAAATGCGAGTGACTTGGAAGATAATCTTAGATAGGAAAGGATTAACATGCCATTTGGTACAATAAATTTGAATGATGACCAAATAAGAATTGGAGTCAATGCAGTTATAGCGGGTATCCCCCTAGACGATTGAATGAAGTTCTAGTTTTTGTTTTTCCTCTTCTTTTAATTTTACTTATATTTGATGTATATATTAAATTCTACATATGCAATGTAATTGTAAATATTTTTGTTACGGGTTTCATTTCTACTTTGTTGTTTCCTCGTTAAGAACTCGTTTTGTAAATTGTAATAGTTAGAGAGTTAAGAATGTTTATTATTCTTTTTATTTGATGTGATCATTATTTATTATGTGATAAAATTGTAATATTTTAAATACTTTATATTGTTCTTAATTTTATATTTGTATGATAATTAAATGATCTTTTTTATATTAGTTGTGGTTATTATTTATATGTGAAATATTTGAAAATTAATGTTAATAAAATAAACAAATTGTTGTTATTTTAAAGTTTTGTTATTATGATTTTTAGAGACATGTTTGATGTAAAATTATAAAGTATACAGTACAATATATTAAGGGTTGATTACCAAAAAAACTCTAAACTTTGGACAAATTTTCAATTATAGCCCGAACTTTAAAAAATAACAATAAAATACTTAAACTTTCAATTTTTTTCAATTCTAGCCCAAACTTCAAAAAGTGGCAATAAAGTGCTCAAACTTTTAATTTTCTTCTATTATGACCTGACGTTATCTATTGTTCTCCCGATACCCTTAACTTTTTTTTCTGTTTGTTTTTTTGACATCCTAAGCTACTGTCGCATTACAGCGCACTGTACCAGTAAGCTCCTCACTTTTAGTTCTTTCTCCTGATGCCTTTAGTATGAAGGCATCGGTGCTACGTAATCTGAAGAGGGCATCGAGAGAATAAACTGAAAATGAAGGAAAAAACTGAAATCAAAGCATAAAGTTATCGGACTACGTAATCTAATTTAGGTTATTTTTAAACAATAACGTTGTTTTAATTACGTGATTATAATGTCGTTTCATTAATTTTCATTTATTGTGTTAATTTTGGCTAACGTACATTAATAGTTAAAGATTCCAAAGCACGTAGCAATCCACGCCAGCAAACTTAACGAAAACTCTAACATTGGGTTAGAATTGAAAGTTTGAGCATTTTATTGCTGCTTTTAAAGTTCAGGCTAGAATTGAAAAAATTGAAAGTTTGGGCATTTTATTGCTACTTTTTAAAGGTCGAGCTATAATTAAAAAATTGACGAAAATTGGGCTTTTTTTGATAATTAGCCCATATATTAATTGACTCTTTTGCAATTTTTAAAAATTTTGGGACTATTTCATAAATTTAAAAAATTGCTCGAAACAGTGCTTGATATTAAATCGATATTAGTAGAGTGTTCTACCAGAATCCAATCTAGCACCGAGGCCGGTATAATATTCATAACATTGGTTACATCAACAACAATGTGAAACTTAATTGATAAAATCCTAACAATGTTAAGGTTTTTGTCAATTGAAAGTTTAATTTAAATAATTTAAAAACATATAGTTCTTTTTAAAAATTTTTGAACATTTTTTATCATTTAATTAACTTAGAAAAATAAATTATCAATAAAATGTGTAAAAATTAATTAAAACATCACCATTTATCAGTTACAACAATAACATAAAAGCAAACCTAACAAGCAACAGGGAAGGGAAGGAGATAGGTAAGCCTAATCCAAAATTTAGGGATCATGTACAAAATAACTTTAGACTCGGGTGTCAATCAAATGGCTTGTGGATCCGAACCGATCCGATCCGTTACTGTTAGTGACTGACAAAAGAGGCTTTAGGGCAAATGCAACCAAAAGCCGCAGAGCAGACACTTACCTTGTCTTCCTAGTTCCTGCCCAAGTTGTTTCAACTGTGGGGACTACACGACACTAAAAAACCAGACTGTAGTTCACCAAATTTAATCAAGGATGAACCCACCCACTGAAAATTTCATGTGGTTCCCACATTTATCCTATTGTTTCGATCTATACCGTCACAACCACATCCCCGACTTCAATCAGCGCGGCAACCGCACCCACAACATAGAGCCGCGCAACACTCAATAACACCTCTGAAATTAATAATTAAAGAAAATCTAAGATAATAATAGTATATTAGATTTTTTTTTGTGTGCTTTTTAAGCTTGAGCTTCACGTCCGCGTTTTCCTTCTCGCTCTCACCCGTCTCTTAAATTCCTTTTCATTTCCTAGGTTAGTTTTTGTTTCAATACTTGGCCGTTTTCGTCTCCGTTCCGATTCCCACTCTTGTACTCTAAGCTTATTCTTCCTCTCTCACCCTAGTTCCGATCCGTTCCCGTTTCTTTACTTGTCAGGTACTTAGTTTTGTTGTCCCCTAATTTTGTGTTAACTCGATTATCTGTTTCTAGTTTATTTTTTTTGGATCTCTGCTTGTCTTTTGTTATAGTTTCGATTTTGTTTCAGTAGCCAATCTGATAAAATAATCCATTTTCACGGTGTTTTAGTAATTTGGGGATTAATTTAGGGTTGCGAGTGGATGGTGTTTAGTGGCCGATCTGAGTTCATGGGTATTGCTACTAGTGGGTTGTTGTGTTACTTTCATTTGATTGCATTTTTGATGTTCTTTTTCTTTGCGTAATTGAGATTAGAATAAAGCATATTTATGGTAAAGTGGTTAAGCATTTGAATTTTCAATACTTACTGTTTGAGGTGTTTTTCTCGTCTTGTTTCTATTATACGTTTGACATTTTAGTGTCTTGTAGGTTTTTGTTTTGGCTTCAGTTTGCTTATGTTGGTTTGTTTACCAGCGTGTATTGAACATATGTTTGTTGATTTAAATATTTAAGGCCGCACAAGCCAATGGTCTTGTCTTTTTTTTTTTGTTACTGCTTGAAGAAATTAAGTTGAAGACTTGTATATCTTAAATGAAGCGAACTGAAACAAAACATTTCAGTATCTAAGGATTAACCTAATCTTTTGTTTGATGAAAATGATTAAACATGTCACTTTTAGTTTGCTTCTTTTTATTTATTTCTTCATTCTTTCCCCTCAATTAATCTTACCTTTCTTTTCCATTTTCTTTTCCATAGTTTGAGTTGTATAAATTGATTTGATTATTTCATACATGAGCGATCGGTGTTATTCATGGAACAATAAGTCATTATATGACAGCTCATCAAGGTATGTCTAACAGATTCCTGTTTGATTCTTTCACATACAGTATGGCAATGGAAGTTACCCAGGTGCTATTGAATGCACAATCAATTGATGGAAATGTGCGTAAACATGCTGAAGAAAGCTTAAAACACTTTCAAGACCAAAACCTTCCTGGCTTCTTATTATCACTTTCTGGAGAGCTGGCAAATGATGACAAACCTGTAGATAGTCGGAAATTAGCAGGTTTAATACTTAAAAATGCGTTGGATGCTAAGGAACAACACAGAAAGCTTGAGCTTGTGCAAAGATGGTTGACACTGGACAATAACGTCAAGAGTCAAATTAAGACAGTATTGTTAAAGACCCTTACTTCCCCTGCATTTGATGCTCGTTCAACTGCATCTCAAGTCATTGCCAAGATTGCAGCTATTGAATTGCCTCAGAAGCAATGGCCTGAGCTAATAGGATCCCTTTTGTCAAACATTAACCAGCTACCTGCTCACGTCAAGCAAGCCACTCTAGACACTCTTGGCTATCTATGTGAGGAAGTCTCTCCTGATGTTGTAGATCAAGATCAAGTGAATAAAATACTTACAGCAGTAGTTCAGGGTATGAATGCATCTGAAGTCAACAATGATGTGAGACTTGCTGCCACTAGAGCACTATACAATGCTCTGGGCTTTGCTCAAGCAAATTTTAGCAATGATATGGAGAGGGATTATATAATGCGAGTTGTTTGTGAGGCTACCTTGTCCTCTGAAATGAAGATTCGACAAGCAGCTTTTGAGTGTCTGGTTTCCATTTCATCAATGTATTATGAGAAACTAGCTCCTTATATCCAGGACATCTTTAACATTACAGCAAAGGCTGTGAGGGAGGATGATGAGCCTGTGGCTCTTCAAGCTATTGAGTTTTGGAGTTCTATTTGTGACGAGGAAATAGACATCTTGGAAGAATATGGGGGTGATTTAACTGCAGATTCTGATGTCCCTTGCTTTTATTTCATCAAGCAAGCTCTCCCTGCTCTTGTGCCAATGTTGCTGGAGACACTACTTAAGCAAGAGGAAGATCAAGATCAGGATGAAGGGGCTTGGAACATTGCAATGGCTGGGGGAACATGTCTTGGTTTGATTGCTCGAACTGTGGGGGATGATATTGTCCCTCTCGTTATGCCATTCATTGAAGAGAACATAACAAAACCAGATTGGAGACAAAGGGAGGCAGCTACTTATGCCTTTGGCTCAATATTGGAGGGTCCGTCCCCTGACAAGTTGACACCTATAGTCAATGTTGCCTTGAACTTCATGCTTAGTGCTTTGACAAAGGACCCTAATAGCCATGTGAAAGATACAACTGCTTGGACACTGGGAAGGATATTTGAGTTTCTTCATGGTGCAACTTTAGATTCGCCCATTATTACCCAGGAAAATTGCCAGCAGATTATTACTGTTCTACTTCAGAGCATGAAGGATGTGCCAAATGTAGCTGAGAAGGCATGTGGTGCCCTCTATTTTCTTGCCCAAGGTTACGAAGATGTGGGCTCACCATCTCCACTGACTCCTTATTTCCAGGAAATTGTCCAGTCTCTTCTCACTGCTACTCATAGAGAGGATGCAGGGGAATCACGGTTAAGGACTGCCGCATATGAGACATTAAATGAAGTAGTGAGGTGCTCAACTGATGAAACAGCACCTATGGTATTTCAGTTAATTCCTGTCATTATGACAGAGCTTCACAAAACTCTGGAAGGGCAGAAACTACCGCCTGACAACAGAGAGAAGCAGGGTGAATTGCAAGGTCTTCTTTGTGGTTGTTTACAAGTCATCATTCAGAAGTTAGGTTCATCAGAGCCAACTAAGCATGTGTTTGTACAGTATGCGGACCAGATAATGGGACTATTCCTAAGAGTATTTGCCTGTAGAAGTGCAACTGTTCATGAGGAAGCCATGCTGGCCATTGGAGCCCTTGCCTATGCAACTGGTCCAGACTTTGCAAAGTACATGCCAGAGTTCTACAAGTATTTGGAAATGGGTCTTCAAAATTTTGAGGAGTACCAGGTTTGTGCTGTAACAGTTGGTGTGGTCGGAGATATTTGCAGGGCAATGGAAGATAAAGTTTTGCCATATTGTGATGGGATTATGACTCAACTTCTCAAGGATTTGTCAAGCAATCAATTGCATCGATCTGTTAAGCCTCCAATCTTTTCTTGCTTTGGTGATATTGCACTGGCAATTGGTGAAAAATTTGAGAAGTACTTAATGTATGCCATGCCCATGCTTCAAAGTGCTGCTGAGTTGTCTGCCCACACTGCAGGTGCTGATGATGAAATGATTGAGTATGCAAATTCCCTTAGAAATGGAATATTGGAGGCATATTCAGGCATTCTTCAAGGATTCAAGAACTCTCCCAAAGCCCAACTCTTGATTCCTTACGCTCCTCATATTGTTCAGTTTTTGGATAGCATGTACATGGAGAAAGACATGTGAGTTTCACCGATTATGATCGTGCTTGTTTTATATTTTGCATACGCTATCATTAATCACTACCTTGATATCTTTGTTTGCAGGGATGACATTGTGATGAAGACTGCTATTGGAGTACTTGGAGATCTAGCAGATACACTTGGAAGTAATGCTGGTTCTTTGATACAGCAGTCTCTTTCTAGCAAAGAGTTTTTAAATGAATGTTTATCTTCTGAGGACCTTATGATTAAGGAATCTGCTGAATGGGCGAAGATGGCCATTAGTAGAGCCATTTCCGTCTGAGGTTATTTTTAATTGGCATGTTTGTTTCCTTTTAGAAGTCCCTGCATGCATTTGGGTCAGTTGAGTCTGTCAGGTCATGTGCCATTTTCTGTATAACTGAAGTTATCGATCCTCAGGCTGTTAAACTCATGCATCAGAACCATGGGGTCAGGTTCTTATTTTTAACGTCATGGTGGGTTTTGAAAAGAAATTTTGGAATCCCTTGAAAGACAGGAAAAGAGAGAGAGAAGGTGAATTAGAGGATGAGATTGTCACGATGGGGCAAGACCTAACTTCCGTAAGATTATAAGGTACAAGTGCCCGCAGCTGGTAATTTGGTGTCGGTCTTGGTACTATCAGAGACCTATCAACTGTGCCGGCTGTCATGATTTTCATCACTGGAGTGCATCTAGCTTACTGGGGTAGATAACTGCTATACTGCAGCATTTTAGGTGCGGTACTTTTCGACACTTGAAGATCACCCGGTTGCCTTATTTCGAAGGCCTAGATTCACTTCTAGAATTTTGACCCCCTGGTGTTTTCATTTTTCATTTTCATTTCTGCATTAGTACATCAATTATGTCTGTCTGGTCAGATTGTAATTTTAAATGTTTCAGTCATTTGTCATATACTCGACTGGGGCCCTTCGAATCATTGTGAATGGTGTCCCATCACGCAATGCATTACACTTTTCTGTTCAAGTTTCACCACAGGTCTGAAGCATATACCTCTTGTTTTTCTTCTCTGTCGGCCTTTTCTCGTCATTCTTTTGTCCTTGGAACATGTAATATTCTGATTGATATATATTTTTTGGGTGAAATGTAATATTCAGGTAAATTATCTACCAGTTTAGAACTGTTACGTGCCAGCTCTGGTGAGAAACGATTTAAGAGGCACGAGCGTCACATATTGTGAGAGGCATTGTTGTTGAATGGTTATATTACTTATTGGAAGCAGCTATATGACAATATAACGGAATTGTGATGATTACTGCATTTCCTTTTTGTCTTTCAGTTCGCGCTTTCAGGGACTGGGGAAGTACATAATTGATTTTTGTGATCGTTATTACTGTTGTCTCCTGGCTGTTGCATGCTTTTCTATTGACGCAGACGTCTTCCTATGCATTTAATTTGGTTAAGTCAGTCCTTTTCTTATTGAACTAACCAAAATTTTTGTTCGAGTGGATAGTCTCAGATTTTATTTGAATCGTTTATTAATTAATGAATTTAAATTGATCACTTTTTTATTTACAATATTTGAGGGACTCGATAAAGTTTTTGGATTTGCTTATGAAGTAACACAAGCAAGGTTGTCTATAACTTTTAGGTCTAAGCATTATTTTTAGAATATGAAAGCTTGCTGTCATGGGAGGATTTACATTCTTATATTGTATTTTTCTTCTTTAGTAGAATATGTTAAAGCAAGAACAACACTTGAGAAATTAATAGATGTATGAACACCATGATTTGATGTTGTACTACGTAGTATAAGTACGCATTTACCTTAAATAATGATGCATGTTATTTTGATTTGGCTTTAGAAGGCATGTACTCTTTAAATTGTGGGCACTTTCTGTAATCTTTGGTTTTCTTTTTAGTATTTTTAAGATGATTCATTATTTTCCGTGACCATTAGAGCTTGATTTGCAACGATGCTGCAAATTGAAATCTGACCTTTTATAGAAGAAAATTGAGTAAATTACATCTATTTTGTAATTTCATCAATTTGGCCAAAATATCTCATTTAAAAAAATTTCTTAGGAGAACTTCATACTTTGTGTAAATTAAAGAAGAAAAGTCCTATGCTAGGGTATGGGAATTTTGAGAGGGAATCTTCTAAATAAAAAACTTTTATTTAATATCTATCTTAAGATGTCTTATAATATATAAGGTAAAGATTTTGATAGACACTCTCGTAATATAAATACTAGTAGGACTAGTAATTATCTTGGAATATATATTACATTGTTGTTATAGGACAGTTGTATTCCATATTGAGTTATCTTATAAGGTTGATCAGGAACAAAAAATGAAAGAACTTCGTATGCTAACCAAGGATAGGAGACTATTAAATTTCAGAACTATTATAAGTTGCCAAAAGATTGTCTAAGTTCCAGAGTTTGTAGAAGCTATCAACCATTGATTCCCCAATTACGACCAATTTCAATGCTTATCTTGTTGTGGACTTCTTGGACTAATATCAATTGCTTCATCCAATTTAAAGTACTTTGAGTGAATTTTTGGAGATAGACTTAGAAGCTCTGGAGTATTCTTTCCTTCTAAATAGCTTATATACCACAATTGATCACAAGATTAAGCTTAATTTAATCACCCTGGTGTATGAATTTTACACTCCTTGTCCAGTTGATGGACCAAAGCCAATACTTACCCATATAGTCGAGTTTGTAGAGCAGTAGAGCTTGTCCTAAAAACAAAGTAGAGAAGCAACAATTTGATAGGAGATTATTTGAGCTCTCAAGGCACTGGTTACAAAGTTTACGTGATAAGTTAAGATAAGATACCTTTAAGTTTGTCTATTGTCCTTAAGCCATGCTTAATGGTAACCAGAGAATGATTGATGCTTTAAGACTCTGTTGGGGAACCAAATGAGTCTCCACCAATTGGTTCTAATGGTAGTAGGTGTTCTAATGGTACTAGGTCTGATCAAATTAAAGTAAGATTTGTTAGTGAATTTCTTAAAGCTGTGATGCCCTAAAGTGACCCTAGCAACTTCCTCAATGCTTGGGTTATATCCAAGAATATAATTAATAATTGTGTTGAATCCTCTAAACCTGCAGTAACAAACTCCATTTGCAATTATTGAGCTAACAATGGAAAAGAGAGGGATAAGAAACATCATATGCTTTGAAGTTTAAGTGTCATGGGCCTAAGTCATTTCAATTATTGAACCAGAAGAAATTATTTCCACCATTTCCAACTTGGAACTGAATTCCTTAAGATATGAATTCTCTAAGCTTTAGAATTTTAAAAAGGGCCCAAGAATAGGCTTGCTTTCACTTGACATTCCAAAAGCTCCTATCATTATTGACGTATGAGTGAACTCAATTCACTCGTATTGATTACGAGTCTATCACCAACTTCTATATGCATTTGTTACAAGCATTTTGTTAGTGCTTCTTATTGGAATGATCCGTAAGCCACCCTCTTCCTTAGGAACACAACATTCCGACCATTTTATCTTTGCAACTTGGTGATTCCTAGTGGATTATTTTTTTAGGATTCCCTCAATGTCCCTAGTTAGTTTTTGAGGCAAGAAGAGGTGATAACAACAATATGTATTGAGTTTGTTGAGAATTGCAGAGATAAGTTGTAGGTGACTAGCATAAGGTAGGAACTTGTTCGTCCAATGGTTAATTCTCTTATTAATAGAGTAAAAAAGATGGGGGCCAACTAGAATAGGAGAATCTTTTATCTATGATTAGAATTCCTAGATATTTAAAAGGAAGTTCAGAGTGCCTCGGACTGGAAATTAGGTAGACAAAATAAATTAGAGCCTTAGAATTAGAGGAAATATAGAGGTAGCTTTTTTCTTGTTGATGCTTAGCCTTAAAAGGCTGTTGAAGAGATGTAGAGAGTCCACTAGTAAGATTAAGGAATCATTGTTAGGAATATATAATAGGATCAAAACATGCAAAATATATGTTAACCATTCCAACTCTCTTAGATTTATAGTGATATTTGAAATCCCTTCCTTCTTTAATAAAAGCATGCAAAATATATGTGATTTTCATAACATATTTCACTAATATGATACCACTATATACGATAAAAAAATTGATTGCATATATCTTCATTGTCTTAACCATTGAATGTCTAAAGAACATACACATTAATACAAAAATCATTTACACTTACCTATGATCAAATTCGCATCTAATGCTTGTAATACTTTCCTTAACAAAATAGGGTAGGTGCAATAATGTCAAACTATGTACTATAATAAAAATTAACATTACTTAAACTTATGTTACTTACCCTTAAGGGTAAGTTTATGCATGAATATGCTTTCATCTATGTTACCCTGTAGTACATAACTTGACCTTACGAAAAACAAATAAGCAAGTTTGAAACTATGTAAGGTATTCAAAAATTTGGAAATTATCACCACGCATAAAAATTTTCTTTTCCTTAAGTATTACTAACATAACAAAATAAATGAAACACAAAACACAAATCAAACAATCATAAAACAATACAACAATGACACAAGGACCTAAAATCTCTTGAAATTAACTTACCCATAAACGTCAATCACTCAAAAAGATCCAAAACATTAACTTATTCCATTCATAGTCAGTAGGAGTGAAATCTTGATATAATTCGAAATAAGAAAGTAGCAAATCCAAGGCAATAAAAGTGTTTTAATTTAAATATACATATCAAACAAAGTAATTACACCCTATTAATAAACACATGGCACTTGTAAGCATGCCCTGATTCTTATTCACCATTCGAAAATGTAGTAGGCCATCACTAAGTAGCTACTCATGGAAATTTCTTGATAATTCATAAGAAGATCAGTAGGCTTCACTTGTATTTAAAGCACCACATTTTATATTTTTATTTAATGATAACCTAGTCTTTTGACACGAAGACAAACATTTTATCATAAATGTCCCCCGATTACTCAACTAGTTTACATTCTTTCAAGTTTGATTTTTATTATTTTCTTCTATTTTTTTGAAAAATGAAAGAAATTGTATTAATAATAGAAAAAGCTACAAAACAACATTACAATGAGTTGCATTATCAATCCATAATTCAACACAAAATGATGTTACAAGAGTACATTAAAAAAAGAGAAATAAAAGATATTGAGTTATAACATCCAAATGTTCTTCAAATCATGAATAATTGAGCTTTGTTTGTTGTTGGCTATGAAAGCTGCTCAAACCTAATTGACTATGTTTTCAATTATCAAATATTTACCTTCTTTAATTCCCTTGTACAATCTCCTGTTTCTTTCCCTCTATATGAAGGAGATGGTGGTAGTAAAAGTTGTTTTTATAAGTATTCCATTCGGTTCTTAGCAATGATCATATTGAGGGTCTCCCTCTATTCAAATGTATATTAAAGAACTTGTAACATGTACATTATCCTACTACAAATTGCTTTTATATAACTAAATTCAAATAATAAATGATTCCTTCTCTTTTCTGTATGTTTACATAAAACATAAATGGGATCATATACCCCAGACTATCTATCCTTGGTTTTAAGTCTATTTTTTATTCCTATCCAAAAGAATATTGAAGCTTTTGGGTTTAATGGCTGCTTCCATAGAATATCAGACTAATGGACAAGTTCAGCATTATGGAGTAGATGGTGGTAGTAAATGCTGTTTTTTTAAGTATTCCATTTGGTTCTTAGCAATGATCATATTGAGGGTCTCCCTCTATTCAAATGTATACTAAAGAACTTATAGCATGTACATTATCCTACTCCAAATTGCTTTTGTGTAACTACATTCAAAGAATAAATGATTCCTTTTCTCTTTTGTATGTTTATATAAAACACACATAGGATCATATACTCTAAACTATCTATCCTTGGTTCTAAGTCTATTTTTGATTATTAGCCAAGAGAATATTGAAGCCTTTAGGTGGTTTAATGGCTGCTTGTATAGAATATCAAACTAAGGGATAAGTTCAGCATTACATGTAATTATCTTATGGCAGGAGTTGTTAAGAGATGTAACTCTCCGATTGGGAACCTAATTAATGCTATCCTCTCCCATTTCATCAGGAGTCGGAGGCAAGTAATCTGCAAGTAAAGAGAATCCTCTAAAATTGCCACCCTAATCGCCACTAGGATGAGTGAAGAGACACTAGCATTGATTGGTATTTTGTTATTGAGTTGTGCTATTTTTTATCTTTGGATAAATGAGTTATAAGAAATCCAATTATCAAACGAAAACTAAATGTTTGCACCATCTCCCAACCAATGCTTATTATAGGGGTAAACCAAGCCTCTTAAGTTGAGTATGCAGTTGAAAATCCATGAAAACTCCCTAGAGTTTCCAACTTGCCAAAAATTCTGATCTTTAAGATGATATTCATTCACCCATTTGATCCATAATGCTTTTTTATCAGTAAAGAGTTGCCATACTGTTTTGCATAAAAGAACCTTTTTCATTTTTCAAATTGGAATAACACCTAGCCCTCTTGCTTCTTTGGTATAGTGATATCACTCGATTTCACTTTAGCATTCTTACAATTTTCTATTTTTCCCGACCACAGAAAAGTTTTAGAATTCTATCTATTTCCTTGGAGACCCTCTTAGGCAAGACGATATGTGCAAACCAATGAATATGCAAGCTATTCAACACCGAAGAAATGAGAATCAATCTAGCTGCAATTGGAAGAAATATATTTTGCTAAGCACTAATCCTTTCTTTAATCTTTTCAATTAGAGGAATGAAATCTGAAAACATGGGCTTGATAGTTATAATTAGAGCTCCCAACTACTCAAAAAGGAGGGGTGTGCAATGCAAACTTGACAACGATGTTGATTTCCTCTGTGTTTCAAACAATGTTGCAAATACTATACCGGATTGGACTTTGGTACGATACTGTACCAGTACCAGTCAATATCTGGTACTGTTTTGGGTAATTTTTTAAATTTATAAAATAGTCCCTAAGTTTTTTTAGAAATTTCAAAATAATCCATTGTCATATTGTACGGTTGTACTGTATAGTTTATAAGTTTACATCAACCACGTTTCCAAAAATTATAATAATAAATAATAACCACAATTAATATGAAATAACAATAATTTTCATACATTTCACATATAAATAATAACCACAATTAATATGGAAAAAAGGCAATTATTTTCATACAAGTATAAAATTAAGAACAATACAAAATATTTGAAGTATTACAATTTTATCATATAATAAATAATAATTACATTAAAAAATCAAATAAAAAGAACAATAAACATCCTTAACTTTCTAATTATTACAATTTACAACAAGAATTTATGATAAGAAAACAACCAATTAAAAATTAAACCTGAAAAAACATATATTATTTAATTTTAATTAAATATATTATTTAATTATGTAATATATTAATTATTAATAAGAATTTAAACAATTTTAATTTAATAATACATATTTAATTAATTAAAATTAATCATCAATAAAATAACTTAATTTAAATTAAATTTGTAAAATTAAGTATTATATTTTTAAAATATATAAATTTTAAATAAAATTTGATTTAATAATTGAAATATATTTTAAAATAAATATTATTTATAAATAATTAATTTTAAATTATTTATTTTAAAAATAAAATAATTTTTATTAATACTTTGTTAATAAATATTATATAAAATATTAAAATAAAAATAATTTATTTAATGTATAATTATTATGAGTAATAAAAGTATTTATTTTATTTTTAAAATAAAAATTTAAAAATCATATTAAAAATTGAAATAAATAGTTAACGTGATAGGGAAAAGTTTTTGAAAAATTTTAAAAATTTTACAAAAAAGTCCTTATATTTTTTAAAATTTACGGTATTAGTCGGTATTTTAAATACTGGCCGGTAATTTTAAACAAAATTTTGGTACCAGCCGGTGTTTTAAATTCTGTACCATATCGTTTTGTTACCGACCGGTGTTTTAAATTCCATACCGTATCGGTCGGTACAATACAAAATTTAAAACACTAGTTTCAAACATCTGAGGATATGTTCACACTGGTCTTCTCCATATTCACCTTGAGTGATATGTGATTAATTGACTTTATATTTATTTAATAACACTTAGTGAATAATGATAAGAAAGTGCTTAAGATACTCACTTTAGTTCATATTTGATTTTATGTATAATTCGGAAGCAAAAGAGCTAAAGTAAACCGAGAGCACTATATTTGAGTCATTCTCCAAACATTCACACTCACTTGTCTTCATTGAATGTTGTGTCTAATTTTGTTGAATTTTGCTTGCATTCACACCTTAATTTTGGTTACAAATTCTGTTAAGTCAAGAAGACTTCACTTTTTCTATTTTGATGAAAGTCAAATAATACTAATAAAAGAAGTGTGTGAACTATTTTGATGAGTTTATTAAGTACGCAGATAAATGTAAGTAGCACAAATCATCAAATCAAGATGATATTTAAGAGTTGACTAAGACAAAGTGTAAGACAGACTAGATGAAGTCACATGTCTAAAACGAAGTCATAAGACGAAGCGAAGTCGTAAGACGAAGCGAAGACATAAGACGGAGCATACAAATCAAATCAAGATGATATAATTGAAGAATAATCTACAACGTCAGTCAGTCAGTTAGTTGGAGTTAGTTACAGGACCCAAACAGGACTCAACTAATAACTGATCTTTGAAGATTCTACAAGCAGTTTTCTCAAGAAGACTATTAGAGAATTAGATTATAAATATCAGTTGTAGTCATAGACAAAATAACTTTCAATTTTCAACTATTTACTTACACTAAATAATTCTATGATTAAGTGAGCATACTGTAAAAATATCCTGAGTGAAAAGACGGAATAAGAGAGATCAAGAACACTTGTAACGTGAGTTTAGAAAACTCAAACAATATCTTTTCAAGTGAAAGGGAACGCTAGAGCCTGAAGAGGCTAAGATAGCAGATAAAGAATATTTAGTGAAAAAGACCTGAAGATGCTCTGGAAGTGAGAAATAATACTTGTAAAGTTGCAAGAGATAGTGAAATCTCAGATAAACTCTGAGGACTGGACGTAGCCCAAAGGTTAAGGATGAACCAATATAAATCGCGGTGTCATATTCTCTAACCCTTATCTCTTTAATTTCTTGTTGTTAGAATAATAGATACTATTTCTGTTGTTGCATTACTCAAACAAAATAAGTACGTTGTTTTGTAATCGTCTGAATCTTTCATAAAAATCAAGAAGTTTTTTAAAGATTACTATTTTAGACGATTTAACACAATTCAACCCCCCTTCTTGTGTATTTTACATATTATACGTGATTTTTATAATAACAAGTGATTTACTTCAAATTCTTGGGTTTTTAATCCAAATTTGTGGTGAATTGAGTAGAAAAGGTGTGAATATTGCATAAATGTTAACTGGATTGTCTTGTGAATGTTACATGGAAAACAGAAGAATTTTGCATGAAAATGGATGTGACACATTAATTGCATGTCACACACGTTAATTGCATGTCAAACATATTAATTGCATAGACACACACTTTAATTGCATGGCCGCACACTTAATTACACGGTCACACCCGTGACCATGTAAGTCATGAGTATGACATCGTGACTGCCATACTCACCCTTATGACCATTCCTTTGTAGTCTAACGTGTACCAAGTGCAGGACCTTGACGGGGCAGATAAAACCTACCTTAAACCTAGACTTAGGCATGTCAACGATGGTCCAGAGTGGCCCGGTATAAAAATTTTTGGGCGGGCCTAGCCCACAGCCAGGGCAGGCCAGAATGGCCCACCTTGTGGGTGGGTCGAGGTCGACCAAGTTCTTTTTAAGTTGTGCTCTAAGAAAAAGTGAATGTGATAAGGTTCATGGATGCGAATATGTGAAGGAAATATGGGACACATTAGCCATTGCATATGAAGGCACAAACCAGGTGAAAGAATCCAAGATTGATATTCTTATTCATCAGTATGAGCTGTTCAAGATGAATGAGCTATTCAAGATGAAAGGTGATGAGTCTATTGATCAAATGTTTGGACAATTCCAAACAACCATTAATGGACTTAAAGCTCTGGGGAGAATCTATGATAATCAAGATCATGTTAGAAAGATCCTCAGAAGTCTTCCAAAAAGATGGAGACCCAAAGTAACAACAATATAAGAAGCCAAGGATTTAAGCAAGCTAAAGCTAGATAAATTTCTTGGTTCATTGAAAATCCATGAAGTAGAGCTTGATACAGAAGATAAACCCAGCAGGGACAAATCTATTGCATTGAAGGCTGGTCAGAAGAATCAGAAAATGTAAAAAAATAGAAGCACGTCTTCAAAAGCATTAAAGATAAAAAGAAATCAAGAATGATGATGCCAGTAAATCTAATCAAGATTTAAGTGAAGATGAAGACGAACTATCTTTCATTTAAAGAAAAATTAGAAGGATTTGAAAAAATAAAACAAAGGGAAATAAAGACTCCTCTTTAAAAAAGATTAGCAAAGACGATTCGAAGAATGAGAAAAGCTCTATCATCTACTATGAGTGTAATAAACCAGGACATTACAAGTCTGAATGCCTCTTGCTCAAAAGAAAACAAAAGAAATGTCAAGGAAACAAAAACGACATGATGGCAATATAGGAAGATCTGGATTCATCTGAATCTGAATCCAACTCAGAATCTTCAGAACAACCAAACATATGCTTGGTAGCTGAAGGTGAAAGAGATGTTGAGGTGATCTTTGACTTTAATAATCTTCAGCATGCCTATTTAGAATTGTTAGAAGATTCACATGCTATTCTAAAATAATATAGATTGTTGAAAAAGAAATTTGTTAAAAATTCTAAGAACACAAAAAGCTTAGAAGAAGAAAACGTCTGCCTTAAGAAACAAGTAGACGATATGAAAAAGAAAGTAACTATAGATAGATCTAAGGAGATTAATCAGTTAAAACAAAGGATTAATATTATTTTAGCAAATTTATCAAATTTACAGAGAGTACAAAAAGGATGAATGATATGATTGGAAGTTGTAGACATCCAAATGATAAAAGTGGTTTAGGCTTTTCTGGTAGAAATACAATTCATAATAGAAATGTTCTTCGCAATAGGAATTTTGTTCCTAATAGAAAGAAAAATAAACAGTATTCTTATTATTATTCTAAGAATAATTATAAGACTAACCCCAAAGGACCGAATAAAATATGGGTACCTAAGAAACATATCTCTTTACTTGGAAGAAGCAACCACCATCAATAGTACTTAGACAGTGGCTACTCGCGAAAAATGTTGGGCAGAAGGTCTATGTTCCTAAACCTCTAACATAAGAAAGGAGGATCAATAACTTTTGGAGACAACCAGCAGGGCAAAATAATTGGGATCGGTAAAATTGGTAAAGATTCCTTTTCGTCTATTAATAATATTATGCTAGTTGATGGCTTAAAGCATAATCTAATCAGTATAAGTCAATTATGTGATTTTGGTTTTGAAGTATCCTTTAATCAAAATTCTTGTTTAGTTAGAAACAAGGATGGGTCCATATTCTTTTCTGCCAAAAGACGAAACAATCTTTATAGAATTAACTTAGATGATTTGAAAAGTCAAAATATTTCATGTTTTATATCAAAAGATGATGAAAAACTAATTTGGCACAAAAAGCTAGATCATGTTTGTTTTAAACACATTTCTAAATTAGTTAGACATGATTTGGTAAGAGGGTTACCAAAGATAAGTTTTAACAAAGATTTCTTTTGTGAGAGTTTTCAGAAAGGAAAATAGGATAAAACATCCTTTTCATCTAAGAATATTGTAACTTCATCTAAACCTCTAAAGCTGTTACATATAGATTTGTTTGGTCCAACTAGAACAATAAGTCTTGGTGGAAACAAGTATGGTCTTGTAATTGTTGATGACTTTACTAGATTTTGTTGGATATTATTTTTATCTCATAAAGATGAATCTTTTAAATGCTTTAAAGTCTTATCCAAAAAGTTACAAAATGTAAAAAGAGTTTCTATTGCTGGAATTAGGAGTGATCATGGTGGAGAATTCAAAAATGAAAAATTCAAAATGTTTTGTGAAGTGAATGGAATTTCCATAATTTCTCTGCTCATAGAACTCCTCAATAAAATGGAGTTATAGAAAGAAAGAACAGGACGATTCAGGAAATGGCAAGGACTATGCTATGTGAAATGAATCTTCCTAAGTACTTTTGGGCAAAAGTTGTAAATACAGCTTAGAATATTTAAAATAGAGTATTTCTGCGACCTATTTTAAATAAAACTCCATATGAATTATGGAAGGGAAGAAAACCAAATATTTTTTACTTTTATCGTTTTGGTTGCAAATGTACTATCTTGAATACAAAAGAAAAATTGGATAAATTCGATTCTAAGATCAATTCAAGAAATTTTCTAGGTTATTATATTAGATCTAAAGCTTATAGAGTTTATAATCTTGTTTCTAAATCTGTTAAAGAATCTATTCATGTAAAGAAAAATCTATGCATGTGGATAAGAGAAACGATTTTGATGATGAAACTCTATCTACTCCCTTAGTTGGTAACCCAGACGATTCACCATCAGACGATCCATTTGATAAAGTAGTATATCTCTCTGAGAATATTAGTTTGAGAAAAGACTAGAGATACAAATCTTCTCACGTAGAAAATTTGATTATAGGAGAAATATCAAAAGGAATAAGAACTAGATCTAAGTTTAGGAGAGAGGCCAATGTAGCTTTTTTTTCTGAATTAGAACCTAAGAAAATTGATGAAGCTCTTTAAGATGAAGCTTGGATTTTAGTTATGTAAGAGGAGTTAAATCAATTTACTAGGAATAAAGTCTGATCTCTAGTCTTTAAACCATCACATAAATCAATCATAGGAACTAGATGGGTATTTAAGAATAAACTAGACGAATCAGGAAAGGTATCCCTTAATAAAGCTAGATTAGTAGCCCAAGGCTAAAATCAACAAGAAGGAATAGACTACAATGAAACATATGCTCCTTTAGCTAGATTAGAAGCTATTAGGATCTTACTTGCATACGTTGTTTTTCATGATATAAAACTATTTCAAATGGAGGTGAAAAGTTCTTTTTTGAATGGTTTTATAGATGAATAAGTTTATGTAAAACAACCCCCAGGTTTTGAAGACATTGATAAACTAGATTATGTGTATAAACTTCATAAAGCTTTGTATTGATTGAAACAAGCACCTCGTGCTTGGTATGATTATCTTAGTTCTTTTTTGATTAAGAATGGCTTTATTAGAGGTCAAGTTGATAAAACTTTATTTCGAAAATGTATTAAAAATGATTTTATTGTTCTGCAAATATATATAGTCGATATCATTTTTGGTACTTCTAAAAAGTTATGTTCAAATTTTGAGATTCTTATGAAAAGTGAATTTTAAATGAGTATGATGGGTGAATTAAAGTTCTTTCTTGGTTTGCATATTAGACAAAATGAAGAAAAGATATTTATTCATCAACAAAAGCATATCAAAGAACTTTTAGTCAAATATAAAATCAAAAATGTTAAACCAATGTCAACTCCTATACATCCTTCAATCATCTTATATAAGGATGAAGCTGGCAAGAAGATTGATCAAACTCTTTTTAGAGGAATTATTAGTTCTTTGCTTTACCTAACTACAAGCAGACCTGATATAATGTTTAGTGTTTGTTTGTGTGCAAGATTGCAAGCAGATCTTAGAGAATCTCATTATATTGTTGTCAGAAGAATATTGAGATACTTATCAGGTTCTACTAACCTTTGCTTAATGTATGAGAAAGGTAAAGATTTCAGGTTAATTGGTTACTGTGATGTCGATTATGTTTGAGATAGGATTGATAGAAAGAGTACAAGCGGAGGTTATCAATTTCTTGGTCATAATCTAATTTCTTAGTCAAGAAAGAGGTAAAGTTCAATTGCTCTATCTACCGCAGAAGTTGAATACATCTTAGCTGCAAGCTATTGTTCACAAATATTATGGATATAGTATTAGTTAGAGGACTATTTGATCCAAGAAGATCAAATTCCAATCTTCTGTGACAATGCAAGTGCTATCAATCTCTCAAAGAATCCAATACAACACTCAATGGTAAAGCATATTGAAGTTAGACATCATTTTATAAGAGACTATGTACAAAGAGGGATCATCAATCTACAATTTGTTAAGATGAATCAACAATAGGCAGATATCTTCACCAAACCCTTAAGTGAAGACAAATTCAAGAAAATAAGACAAAATCTGAACAAGGCAATGTTAAATGACCATTCGTCTGAAACTCTATGACCCCGACGATACGTCCTAATGAAGCAAAAAAGTCATAAGGAATAGTATTGATTACAAAAATGTCGAAATCTCTTGTCTATAAGAGACTCGTTGATTTCACTACTATAAAGGAAGATCAAATGGATATCAAACTTGAGATCAAAGCAGCTGGATGGGAAATTTTCTTCAATATTCGTGAACTAGTGTATCCAAAAGAAGTATATGAGTTATAGAAAAATGCAAAGGTGGTAGATAACACCTTGGTATCAATGGTAGATAGATATTCGGTGATTGTTTCACAAGAATCTATTGTGAGGGCTACTGAATGTCTAAATAAAGGAGAAAAATTGTTCAACAATATAAAGTGAATTGCTCAAAGTCACATAAATGAAGACAATATCAATCGACAACTATATGGATCAAGTAATTCAAGAGTCAAGAAATCTTTAAATCTAATTCCGAAGGCTAAGGTTCTTTATTCAATTCTTTTTCAATGTATTTTACCAAAAGTGGGATCAAAGGATTTGGTGACGATGAATGATGAACATTGCCTATTTCATCTACTTATACACTAGTTTATTAATCTTCCGTTCTTGATTCTGACTTACATGATAAAGGCTAAGGAGGATTATTATTTGAAGAGTGGTTCATTACCTTATAGTATGTTGTTGACAAGATTCCTCAAAGAATCTAGAATCCTACTTGATAGAGGAAACAAAGTAAAGCTAAATATTAAGAGTGTTATCAATTCCTCTACTATTCGCGAAATTGGGATTAAGACTGAAGTTGAAACAAATAAAGATTTCATATCGACAGCACAGTCTAAGGGGGAGCTTTTAATAAGAAGAAGTAGGAAAGAAGATGTTTCATGTGGTATGTAAGAAAAACCTCAGTTTCATGTGGTATGCAAACAAAACTCAATCAACCGAAAGAATCTTAGCTGAGGTGGCAAAAGTTGAATAATCGTCTTATAAGTCAATACAAGCGAAGACAATTCTTGAAACGAATGAAAGTGTAAAGGTTCAACAACTAACTCATAAAGTGTCTTTAAAGAGGATGACTGAGACAATCCGATTAGAAATACCTGAGAAGTCTAGAAGGTCACCAAGATTGATAACCTTACGACAACATGAGTAGAAAAAAAACTATAATTCTTGGTCAAGTTTTTAAAAGTGCAATGGAACAACGACAACAACAGCAGCCCATAAAAGCAATTGTCTCTATCCCTCAGACTTAATTAGAACAACCGTCTAGGTAGACAGAGATAACAAGGAAGTTAGTATTTGAGCAGATGAAGTTTCAACAACAACTATCTTCCAAGCCATCAGAAGAACAAAAGAAGGCAAAGATGATTTAGAAAAAGAAGGTTGAAAAGCAGCAACCGCTCTACAACCCTCCTCATCCAATGAAGAAAGAAGATTTGAATATGAAGATTATAGAAGAATCAATACCTGATCGAAACAGAGGTTCGACTATCATTAAAGAACCTCCTAAACAGAAAGTTAAGGTTTAAGTTGAACCTGTAACAGTAAATGATCAGACGATACATCTTCATAGCCTTAAAGAAAGAAGATTGTATGGTATTCTGCGAGATAAAAAGGCAGAACCATATCTATTAAAGATGACAAAAAATCCTTTCACAATCTACCTAGTGACAAGTAGAGCAACAATAAAGATTGTATCAGATGTATAACCTAGACGTCCTGGTAGACAGCAAAGAAAAGGCAAGAAGAAGAAATTTATTAAGAAATAAGATGGTCTCATAAAAGAACAAATTTGAGTGACAATGATGAATATAGACAATGTATGTTGTGCAACTCAACCTATAAGCATCTATATTTCACATCACATGTCAAGGCCATCAAGAAGTAACTTTGGTACATCAGCTACAGATGAAAGTTTCAAGGTCATAGGGACAATATCAAAAGGAAGATATAAAAAATTACAATTGAAGGTGTCAATTTCTACTTAGAAACCTTTGTGCATTTACTTATTCATTTTAAACCCTTAGGTTTCATTCCTTTTGTCAAAGATATCGTACACCTTCTAGGAAAATCAATTTTCAAACTACCCAAACCTGATGATCTTGACATTCCACACCAAACACAACCTTTCCAATTACCCTCCATCAAA